>QJPP01001506.1:0-16272 GCA_003996215.1 Jaltomata sinuosa | reverse complement strand
TGACGACTAGTCATCTACTTCACTAAAGTCTTAATCATCACCATATTCTCTGTGGGATTCGACCCCAACCTTGTTGGGTTATATATTTGCCAACGATCGCATACGCTTCTTAAATTGAGGTGTAGTTTGAGCGTTATCAAAAATGGCGCCGTTGCCGGGGAATACGGTTTTTGATTAAGTCTGGTGTGTCTATTTGACTTTTTGTTATAATTTCCTGCTTTACGTTTGTTTGTTGTTTTTGTTTTGACAGGGTACAAAGTTGTGCATGCATAGTACCCGAAGCTCGGGTGAACCAATACTACCTTACGATCCCGAGCTTGCTAGAACTTTGAGGCGGAATATGGCCACAGAACTAGAGGCAGCAAGGCTCGCTGCCAAACTGCAGGCCCAACAAAATCTGAATGCTGGTGGTCTGCAGGATGAGGATTTCGAATTAGATGGAGCTGGCGCTACTGGCGCCATCATTGTTCCACCGCTACCGCTCGGAGCCAAGTTCAACATCACTAGCACGATGATTCAGTTGCTGAACTTGAGAGGAGTGTTCCGAGGTGTCGCTAGGGATGATCCAAACCAGCACTTAATGAATTTCGTGGGCATCTGCAAGTCGTTCGAACTGCCAGGAGTGAGTCAGACTGCGATCAGGCTTAGGTTGTTTCCGTTGTCTCTGTCTGATGAGGCAGCGTTGTGGTTGACAAAATTGACCCCCGACTCTATCGCAACGTGGGGAGAGTTGAGAGGAGCTTTCCTAGAAAGGTTCTTTCCTCCCTCTCGGATGATACAGTTGAGGGACGAAATCAGCAACTTCAGGCAGCAACTGCACGAAGCACTGCACGAGACCTGGTTGCGATTTAAGAAGAAGCTGACACAGTGCCCCAACCATCAGCTGAACAACGAATTCTTGATGCAGACATTCTATCGGGCACTAAATTCGGCTACCAAGCCGACATTGGATAACGCAGCAGGTGGAGCGTTTATGGGTCGCACTTTTGCCGACGCCACAGCTATTCTAGACAGGCTCACCAAGACCAACAGGGCCTGGCACACACGAGATTCAGAGGGTGCAGCTAGCACCTATACAGTTGGCATGTCAGCAGAGCAGAGAAGGAAAGAGGAGGAGCGCGACCAAGACATGGCGCATCTTAAAACACAGTTGGATCTCCTGACAAGGAACTTGACGTCAGGAAGTATAGAGAAGGTGCAAGCTGTGGGTTCCCAAGGTATAGAGACTGAGGAGGCCAGTTACTTGGGGGGGTTCCAGGCCAATGGCCAGGGAAACCAAGGTCGGAACTATCCAAGAGACAACCACTATGAGAATGGTGGCTACAAAAATCGCGACCAAGGAAGCTGGAGGAACAACTCCGATAGAGGTGGGTTGTATATACCACCTGGCAATCGGGACAAAACTGGCAGCGAAACTGAGACGTTCAAACTTGAGAACATGATGGCGAAGATGCTGCTTAAGGTGGAATCAACGGACTCTGGGGTAAAGGCAATACGGAATGAGTTATCAACATTGAGTCTGGTAGTGGAGTCACACTCAACCGCGATCAAGCAACTAGAGCAGCAAGTGGGTCACATCTCGGCATCTCTAAACCCAAAGAAAATAGGTACTTTGCCGAGCGACACCACTCATCCGCAGAATGATGCAAGTTGTATGGCGATCACCACAAGAAGCGGAAAAGTATTACCGGAATCACATCCGGTAATTCATGCTCAAGATGATAGTGCGGATGATAAAGAGGCGGTAGAGGAGGAAACGCCAAAGCCCGCAGAGAAACGAAAGGAAGCTGAAAAGCTTCCAACTATGATGTTTCGACACCCACCCCCTTTCCCCCAGAGGTTGAAGAAGAAAGCTGACGATAGTAAGTTCCTGAACTTCATGACCATGTTAAAACAGATTTCAATAAACATACCATTGGTGGAAGCTCTGGAACAAATGTCCGGTTATGCCAAGTTCATGAAGGACTTGATCACAAAGAAGAGGACGGTAAGTTTTGAGCCGGAAGACAACCTCCATCACTGCAGCGCTATTTCCTCTAGATCATTAGTGGAAAAGAAAGGAGATCCAGGTGCGTTCACTGTGCCATGTACTATCGGGAAGCTCAACTTCGGAAGAGCTATGTGTGATCTTGGTGCTAGTATAAATTTGATGCCGCTAGCAGTGTATAACAAATTGGGTTTGGGAGCTCCTAAACCAACGTCCATGAGAGTGATGATGGCTGACCGTTCGGTAAAGCGACCCGTAGGGATCTTGTCTGATGTGCTAATAAAGATCGGTAAGCTTATCTTCCCAGCTGACTTTGTAATTGTGGATTGCGAAGTGGACTTCGAAGTTCCCATAATCTTGGGACGACCATTGTTAGCTACGGCGAGAGTTTTGGTTGACATGGAGAAAAACGAACTGACCTTCCGATTGAACAATGAAATGGCCAAGTTCGATGTGTCTAAATTGATGAAGCAACCAAGTGACATGAGGGTGGTCGCGGTCATCAATGCTATTGAGGAAGAGCCTGCGGATGTGCACCTTGAGGAGAAGTGTTTGGTTGAGACCCGAGCTGCTATGAAGTTGGGATCGAATGGGGTGGTAAGACAGGCAGAAAAAAGCGGTGTAAATAGCTCAAGGAAACGAAAACACCGCAAGAGAATCTACAAAGAAAGAGCGAAGAAGCGGTTACGACTAGCTGCGGAGCCAATAAAAGAGGAAGTTGGAGCGCAACATGAGGTTGGCGCACACAAGTACTCCATCGAGTTCTCTTGTTTTGGAGACCCTGGCGGTCTCCAACATCATTCCAGAATCTGAGACAGATCGACTTCACAGGTATTCCTTTATTCTCACAGTTTTTAGCTTTCGCATATATGCATTGGGGACAATGCATGAGGCTAAGTTGAGGGTGTTGGGAAACCTGTGAGTCACCACCGAGGGTTTTTGTTGCCGATTTCTTTTCCCTCCGGTGTGCTATCTAGTAGAACCGGCATGTTTAGGTTGTTAGTTTAATTTTTTTTTTTAGTGTCTATAGCAAGCATGCGTTGTTCTTATCTAAAAATGAGGCCCTTTTAAAAATTTTCTGGTTTTGAGCTTATGTTGAAACGATTGACTGTCTGGATCTGTAGATGTCATTGTGTGAATATGATAGAATGAGTATGCTTAAGCCGAGAGGTTGTTTGATAGTTGGTAGCGATATAGTTTCTTGGTGCCAAGAGCGTGTGAGTTTATTGTCATAAATTCTTACTCTGTGCATGCATCTAGAACTTGCCCGGTCTATTTTGTTAAGTTTGAAGTTTGGTTGCTTAGGAAAGGATCACAGGCCCTTTTTGTGTGCAGTCCACTTAAAAGACCGTCCAAATATAAATAACCCTTTTGATCCCTGTTTGAGCCATAATTGACCTTGTTCTTTCAATAACCTGTCACCATTCATGTTTAACTTTGAATCCCTATTTTGGCCCTGGTCCTTCCTTGGACATCGTGCACCTCAACGTAGGCAAACAACCTAAGTTGAGGGTGGCTACTATAGAGGTACACCCTGTTTTGGCCCTGGTCCTACCAATGGACATTGTGCACCTTGACGTAGGCAATCAGCCTAAGTTAAGGGTGGCTACTACAGTGGTAAAGGAGAAGAAAAAGAGGATGGAGATGATTGTTGTTGAATAGAATGAAAATCCGGGTGTGCGCCTAAGAAAAGAAAAGAAAAAAAATAAAGAATGATGAAAAAGATCGAAAAAGAAACAAAAAGAATTGTCAAAAAGGAGGCCGCACCTGTATCTAGAATCAAGGAAATAAAAAGGTGAATGAGGATGGATAAAGTGAAGTTATGTGGTGATAAGATGTAAATGGTTCCAAGGAGGGCTTAGTCACTAACCCCTAAATGTATCATACCTGCACCCGAAGCCTCATTACAAGCCGAAACAAGTCCTGTAGTGATCCTGAGTAGCTTTCTGAAGAACCAAAATAGAATAGTAAGGGCAAGCCTATGGTATCGCATGTGCATTGTTTGAAATCGTTTGTGAGGGTGAGCGCTTACCTAGTCCCAAATCTTGTGTGTGGGATTTCTTTGTGGTGAGGGCACCAAGATGTCTATATTGTCTATTGATTGTTAGGATAGCTACGCGTGTGTATGCATAATGTTCTATCATATCGGAATGACATGTTTGGATCCTTGCAAGTTAGTGTTTCATACATTCGTGTGTTACAAGGGAGCATGATTTAATTGAATGACCATGAAGTGCTATAGACATGAGTTTGTGTTCTTAGTTGAGTCGTGTGATTGTTTTATGTTATGTTGCTTGAGGACAAGCGAACGTTTTAAGTTGAGGGTGTTGATGTGACGCTAATTTACGTCACTTTCGACTCCTTTTTACTAAGAACAATCGTACGTTTTCAAGCAACCATTGTTGTTTTTGATGTTTTATGTTGTATTTGTAGGAAATGGAAACAAACACGGAAACGGACGGAAATACGCGAAAAAGAGCAATCTGCCTAAGAGTGACGGCCTGCGTGACGGCCCGTCACATGTGTGACGGTCCGTCACTGGGACCGTCACTCCAAGGCAGCAAAGGGGCAGTGCCACTGCCTAAGGCTGACGGTCCAGGCGACGGTCCGTCAAGGCAGTGACGGTCCGTCAGCCTGACCGTCACGCTAAGGCAGTAGCTTTAGTCGGCGACCCGCGTTTTGGGGATTCCTAGCCCGTTTTGGATTTGGGTTCTTTGACTCCTATAAATACCCTATGATAGGTTTATGTAATTAGAAGACACCCAATAGTTTTAGAATAGTTTTTAGTCATTTTTTGAGAGCAACAACACGTTTTCGGATTCTTGAATTTGTGTTCGTGAGTTCTTGGTTTTTCTTGTTCTTGGATTATTGAAGATTGGTTTTCATTATATTGTAAGAACTTCTTCTCCTTATTATGAATTCAATTCTCTTCTCTTTTCTTTATAGCATGATTAACTAAAACTCCCGCAACTAGGGTTGTGGGAGCCATGGCAAACGTAGCAATATAGATTCTGGGGAGCGTTGGGTTCGATTTATGTATTGTCACGTTGTTAATCATACATTATGTCACGTTTTCTAGTGGGTTGCAAACATTAGAACATGCCTAGGTTTAATTTGCTTGAGAAAGAGATTAAAACCGGGAAACTTGATTAACAACAAGGATTCGAGACTACCAACTCTCGTCTAAAAGATTAATGCCGTAACTGGATTAATCTACTTGATGTTAGGATTGAGAGCTAAAAAGCACATCTTTTTGAGATCGAGAGAAGATAAAAGAAAATTTGTTTATTTGGTCGAGAGACGTTTAGACGATACAATTGACGCAATCACATCGTGACATTCATATAGAAAGAACCCGGTTAAGCCTAGAATCGACATTGTTACAACGCCATGGTAACCACGTCCCTAGTTCGCATTCTCTCCTACTGATTATTTCTCCTACGTTTATTATTGTTTTGTTTACAATTTGATTACAAAACCCCCCCTTTAGTTACTGAAAACGATTGACAACTAGTCACATACTTCACTAAAGTCTTAATCATCACCATATTCTCTGTGGGATTCGACCCCAACCTTGTTGGGTTATATATTTGACAACGATCGCATACGCTTCTTAAATTGAGGTGTAGTTTGAGCGTTATCAATGAGCACCAAGACAACGGGTACTCAATAGGAAAAATTGTCTATAGTGGCTCGCATCCAAAACCAAAGTAAAATATGTAGGGATAACCTTTTTCATGGATGATATGCTTGCACACAAATATAAATTAGCCCAACAGCTCATAAATATTCCTACCGGCCCTGCACAGGCTCCACAATTACTCAGCAGCGATAACCAGCCTAAAAGAATATCTCTATGTCTGAGACTCACGGACATTCCCAAATAACCCACCGTCTATTTTTCAGAGTCAATATAAGGCCACACAGGACCACAAAGGTAATATACAATACTGATATGAATACTACAATCAATGTATGAAATAAATGGACAAAAAAAGGTGGACAAGGTCTGGGGTACCAACCTATACTAACCCACCCAAGGATGCTAATTAATGCAGTTATAGCCTATATACGCAGAGTCTAGGTAGGGAAAGCCATAACCTACCTGTCGTTCGCCGAATAGATACGGGGACGGCCTCGTCCAAGCTTGAACTACTCTGGAAAGCTCCAATTCACAAAACCACTATCAACACAATGATCTACACATGAAAACGAGACTAACGATACCCATAATGCCATAAACATAACTGAGTCGAAATCCGGGTCACAAATGGCCCATGGGCCTCGCAACCCAAAACCAAAAACAAAAAATATCAAAGTGTTCCTTACTATCCCGGGAGCGCATGCTCAAAATTTGAGTGGAAATGGACAACAATTGGGGCTCAAAACAGCCCGCTCAAGTCCGGAATTAAGGATGGAATTTCAAGGAAAAATTCCGAAAATTAATCAAAAGAGACTTACCACCACGAGAAGATGAGGTAAGGAAGTGAGAATTCTGAATCCATGATCATGCAAAGCTTAAAAGGTGAGATTCTACAGCAGAAATTCGAGCTTGAGGCGGTGGCAACAATGGTGAATTTATAGAAAACAAAAGAAGGCATGGTGGGGAAGAAGACTTACCAATTGTCGAGGAACCACGGATTATCGAAGAACAACAATTTCTCAAAGCTAGGAACTGATTTGGAGTAGTTTAGGGAGTGTTTTAGGTGCTTTAGAGTTGGGGAAGTTGAAGGATAATGGCTGGAAAAATGAAGGGTTCAGCTTAAATAGCTGCTGGAAATTACCATTCGCGAACGCGGCTAGCCCTCCGCGAACGTGATGAACAAAAATGAGGCGACTGGAAATTGGCCTTAGAAAATGCGGCCAAGGAGTCACCTTCGTGAAGATAAAATAGTGTGGCTTGAAAAATATCCTTCGCAAATGTGGCCAAGGCCCGTAAACGCGAAGCACAAAAAGTGTTATAACAGCAACCAGCTGTTCAAGGGCAGATTTTCACACTTTGGGTCCCTGGGAACGCATCCGGGGTCCTGCGAACACAAACGACCTGAGCTATTTGACTAGAAATGGTGTTTAGGATCCAATGGAATCGACGAAAATGCCATCGAAGGTTGATTTAACAAAAAATGGGCCCCACACCCAAAATCAACCTTTAGCCAACTATTTCCAAAATGGAACCCAATGGACGAAAACAAGTCCAAAAGCCTCGAGGCCCAAACCAATGGTCCACCTAGCCTAAAATCTATATTCTAGAGCTAACACCACTGATGAAATTTTCATATTAGGCTGTATTCTATTCTAGAGCTAAAAAACTGAGAGAATTTTCATCCGAGGCCATATTCTCCAAATGTTGACCAAAGTCAACCAAGCAAGCGCAACTGGCCTGGAAACACAGAACGAGAGAGACTTCAAAGCTTAAAAGCTCTCAGATCCCGACCAAAGGTCCTACAATACCAAAGTCCATGCTCCGGAGCTAATAGAATTGTCAGAATTCGATTCTGAGTACGTTCACCAAGAATGTTGAATGAAGCCAATGATTTCAAAGCTTAAGGCTCTAAAATAAGGAACGGCAAAACAATACCAAACCAATGGCTCAGGCACCAAACTACCGATCACAGCAAGATATCAATGACTTGGGCTGCTACAAACAAGCTCTAATGGTACAAGGAAGGCAAAAACACCAAAATGACCGGAAGGGTCATTATATTGCCCTAGTTTATAGTTGTGATGACCCTTCCAGTCATCTTCATGTTTTCGCATTTATTGCACTGTTAGAGACTTCTTGTAGAGTTCCCAAGTCATTTATGGCTTACTGGACTAGTAGTTTAATGCCTTGGTCGTTCGTTTGGTCGTTTTAGCCGTTCGCCTATTTTAGAGCTTTAAACTTAGAATATCGTTGACTTTAGTCAACATTCTTAGCTAACGTGCTCGGAATTGAATTATGACAGTTCTTTTAGCTCCAGAAAATTGAGTTTGGTCCAGTTGGACCTTTAGTTGAGGTTTGAGAACTTTCGGTGAGGGTTTTGTGTGATTTTCTCAGTTTTCAGGTCATTTGGAGTTGAAAGTATAACTTCGGGGGACTTTCGATGATCGGAGTGTCGGATTCAAAATCCGACAATTCCATCAGCTCCGAAATGTTTATTTTTGGCTAGGAAGATAGTTGGTTTGGGTTTCGAGTGAGTCAGACTCATTTCGAGCCTTTGAGTTCCTTTTCGTTAGTGTTAACTTGGGTCAACATTTCTCTGAAACAGACTCGTATGGAATTTTTGTTGATTCCATTGTGTCGGGAACATCGTTTCCACTCTATTATAATTATTGGTTTTTGAATATCGGTTTCCGATTGTGCCCGGAATGCCCCGTCGAGTTTTCTAAAAAGTGCAGAAAATCAGCTGCGGACGGCAGCTATTTATTGCTGTCATTTCATTTTTTCCAGCCCTTCTCCTCACTTTTCTCACTCTAAAACTCAAAACTCTCTCCACCATTTTGCTCCATTTAAGTTCTAAACCTTGGGGAATTATTTGTTCGTCGATTATCTGTATTTCTTCGCCTCTTGGTAAGTCATCTTCCCCAACTAGCCTTCTTCGGTTTTTCTCTTAATTCCTCCATTGATGCTCATTCAAAGCTTGGATTTTGTGATAGATTCTGCCCTCTAAGCTTGTGCATGTTCATGTGTGTGAAGTTTTATCCATCTTGGGCTGATTTTCCATCATTTTAGTAAGTAATTCTTGCCCAATTTCCGTTTTTATTTTCAAATTTTCCATTCTTTAATCCCCAACTTGGGCGGGCTATTTTGGTGACCTTACCTTGTCCAATTGTGCTCAAATTTGGAGCATGCCTTCTTGGTATCGTTGGGTTCATCGTGGTTCTTTTCATTTTGAGTTTGGGGTTGCACGCCCCGCGGATCCACTTTTGACCCGGATATCAATTCGGCTACAATTGTAGCAATATGGGTATCTTTAGACTTGTCTTAGCATTTTATTCATGAATTTGATATTTTTATTCTCATTTAGAGCTTCTTGGAGAAGCTCGGCCTCGGATATCATCATTCCCACAGTTTGTCATCGGACGATAGGTAGGTTATGTCTTAACTCCCTAGACTTCGCATATATCAGGTAAAATTGTACTAGTTGGCATCCTTGGGTTGGGTTACTAGGCTGGTACCACAGACCTTTACCGCTTTTCCATGATTTATCCTATTTCTTTCCTCTGTTATGTTTAGTATTCCTGTTAGTTGATATATTTATTAGCCTTGTGACCCCGTGAGGTATTGTTGACTCTGGAACATAAAAGGTGGGATTATTGGGAATGTCCGCAGGTCCCGGACATAGAAATATCCTTCTAGGCTGGTTATCCTTGCTGAGTATCTTCGGAGCCTGTGCATGGACGTTAGGTTGATCGTGAGCTGTCATGAAGCTATTTGGGTTGATCATATTATTTCCATGCATATAAAGAGGTTTTTCCAAGTTTTATTATGATTTTTGGCTTCGGGCCTACAAAATTTGATTTTCTAAACCTTGCATGACCCCGGAGGCTCATTTTCGATGAAATTGGATTTGGAAATGATTTGACTTGATACATGGATCTTCTTGGGGTAAAAGAAGGTTAAAAATATAGTTTTATCATGATTTACCATTATTGCTAGCCTCGACCGGGTTGGAGTGCTAGCTGAATTTTCTTACTGATTTGAAATGATATCAGGCTCGGCCCGGTCGAGCATCTAAGATGTTTTTACTACTATTTTATACTCGGTTGTGCCCGGGCACTCTTGGAAGGGTTTTTGAGACATCCTTTTCATTGTTTTAGTCCTAGACAGGGTCTAGGCATGCGTATTTTAGACTTAGCCACTGGCTTAACCCCGGACTCGGTCCCGAAGGACACATTTTGATTTTGAGTTTTAGAATGGGGTCTGGGATCTCCATGGACCTTGCCGCTCCGGGCCTGAGGATTTGGGCTACGTGTGCTAGTGGGAAGGGTATACGGTGGAGTAGAGGTATATAGACTGTGTCCTTCTATGGAACCTACCTACTGGGCCCGATCGGCACCGGAGGAGGTACATACATAGGTTCTATTTCACCCCGAGGTTTTCATGCATCATATCATCTATTATTTCAGATACCACCCTTATTTGTTGTTTGTTGATTGTACGCTCTAGTAATATGGGATGCCAGAGGGTTTGTTTTCACTTGATTGCGTTCCTCAGTTGTATGGACGGCCGAGGGACTGTAGGTACACTCTTGGTACTTTATTCTGATATTGTTCCCTGTTACGGTTGAGTATGAGCATGATTACTATGAGATGCTGAGTTCCTGGATTGAGTTTTGTATGACTTGATTGGGTATTAATTCTTATATGTCGAGCATGTCTACCTTTATTCTTCTCTCCCTTTTTCCTTATACTTGAGGGTACTGGTATACCACCCATTTCTAGAACTTATTCTTATACATGTTGTTTTTGCAAGGATCCCAGGTGCATTGTCCTTACTTTCACATGTGCCTGTTGTGTGTATATATTCTATATGCTAGCCTTATATGTTATTTATAATGTCTTCCCTCTGGGCTAGCTCATGTGTGCTTATCGTTGAATTCTGTGACTGTTTTTTCCTACTCTTCCTCCTATTGCTCTTTTAATTATATGTGCCCAGTCGGCCTATGATACCTACTGGGTCCTTATGCTTCACATTTGGTGCTCACCCTACCCTCTGCATCTTCTGGTGCAGATCCCAGCGTGGGCCATCACCATTAGCACATCGAAGACTCGTGCGGGGTGCAGTTTTTGGATCATCCAGGCTGAGGGTGAGCTCTTGGCGTTCAGAGCTTGACGTCAGTTATCCTTGGTGTTTTTTGTACTCTTATAGTTTCGGAGACATTGTGTATATATGACTTTTGAACCTTTGTACTCCTGAGGTAGTTCGGCTCTTATACACTTTGATACTAGGTTTTGGGTTGGTTTAGATTCCACTTTTTTATATCTCTCTTGTATTTATTTTCTTCTCATTATGCCCTTACTTTCGCTTATGTATCAAATCTTTTGCTTAAATTGTTAGAAGGTAGCCAATTACTAACCGTTCTGGGATAAGGGGATTGGTTCGCCTACTGAGGGGTTGTAGGTGCCATCATGACCGAGATATTAGGTCGTGACAACTTAGTATCAGAGCTCTATGTTCACTGATGTCATCAGTATAGGATCCAATGTCTAGTAGAGTCCTGCGGATCAGGGCGGAGACATCCGTGCTCAATCTTTGGGAGGCTATAGTAACATCGTAGGAAACTAGACTTTTCTTCTCTCTCTCATGCGTAGTATCCTTGAAAGTTTCTATAAATCTCACTTATTCTGGTTCACTCTTGCATAGATGGTTCGTACAAGATTTTCATCTTCTAGCAGAGGAGAGCCTCCTGCCCCTGCACCTCAGACTCCAGCTAGGGGCCAGGGTGGTTACCGAGGTAGAGGTAGGGGTCGAGGGTGCCCCAGTGGAAGAAGAGCCTGAGTATGACTACGAGACAAAGTTAGCTCTAGAGATGTAGCATGTGGGCTCGGGGATAGTCTAGGCACCACCAGCTATAGTACAAGTTCCATCATCAGTTTTTGTGCCAGCTTCAGTCCCAACTCAGTCTTCAGATATTCGGGGTTTGTTACTTCAGCTATTGGGTATGATTGGGGAGTGTCCTTCTGAGATAGCCCAGACATGCGCTCAGGGGAAAGCCCTGGGTGTTAAGAGTTCAGAAGCACAGCCTGCTACTGTGGCTCCCAGTGCTGAGGTTGTTCCAGTTCCATCGGTTGCCCAGCCTCTTACTCCTCGCCCTACTATGACAGAGATGGAGCAGAAGGCCTTGGGTAGGTTTCTGAGATTGGCATCATCGAGATTTGCTGGTACATTGGGTCAGGACCCACATAACTTTACCACTACCTGCAAGGAGATGTTGCACCATTTGGGCTTATTGGAGACTCACGGGGTTGGCTACACTTCATATCAGCAGGAGGGTCCAGCAAAGTTATGGTGGAGGGCACAGGCTACTTACATGCCTTCAACATTACCTCCCATAACCTGGTCTGAGTTTTATGAGGCCTTTATGGCCAAGTTCTTGCCACAGAGCAACCGAGAGCGTCGAAGGGAGGAGGTCACTAGACTTTCTCAGGATACCATGACCGTCTCAGATTATGAGACCCGGTTCCATCAGCTTGCTCCGTTTGGAGCCATGATATGCCTACTGAGGCCAACAGAGTCCGTAGATTTGTTTGGGGGCAACAGAGAGAGTTTAGAGAGCCTACAGAGATACTGGTTGCTAGTGGTTAGGCATTCCAGTCCATTGAAGACTATTCCCACACAGTTGAGGATTCGCGTCGTCATGACACTGGGGCCAGAGATAAGATACCTCGACATCAAGGTGGTTATAGTGGTTCTAGGCATAGTGGTAGAGGTTCAGGCCAGTGGGCCAAGGTTATCAGCCGCAGCAGCATCAGGGTTAGTCTAGCCGACTGGTACAGGCATCACTTCAGGCTTCTGGTTCTCAGTTTGAGTAGGGTCAGAGCGGTTAGCAAGGTCACAGTGGTCAGCCATCGAGAGGTACAGATTTTGGGGCATCAGGTTGTGGTGGCCATTTGGGTTCTGCTGGTTCATCCTGACCGAGCAGGTCATCAGAGGCTTGCTAAACTTGTGGTGTGGTTGGTCACTTTGCTAAAGATTTCCCCCAGTAGGGTACAGTTCAGCCAACCGAGCAGCTGCGAGCAATTCATCCTCCGGGTAGAGAGGGTGGTGGTTAGGCTAGGGGTGGTGCCCCACGTGGCAGATCAGGTGGTAGGGATGGTGGTCGGGCAGGTGGAGGTCATCGTCAGTTAAATGCGGTCCTTGGAAGACCAGAGGCAGAGGCCTCGGATGCCATAATCCCAGGTACGATTTCTGTATACCGTTAGCCAGCTTATGCCTTGTTTGATCCTGGATCCACTTGTTCATATGTATCTTCCTACTTTATTCCTTGTTTGGGGTTGTCTAGTGAGCCATTGTGTGTGCATGTTTCTGTTTCGACCCCAGTAGGATATTCTTTAGTAGTGGATCAGATTGTGAGATCCTGTGTGATATATGCTGGTGATTTGGATACTTGGGCTGACCTGATGATACATGATATGTTAAATTTTGATTTGATACTGGGCATAGACTGGTTGTCCACTCACCGTGCGGTTTTGGATTGCTATGCCAAGACTATTACCATAGCCGTGTCCAGTGTATCCCCGGTTGTGTGGCATGGTTCTTTTAGCCATGCACCGTCTAGGATCATTTCTTGTCTTCGAGCTAGAAAGATGATATCCCGTGGGTGTTTAGCTTATCTACCATATGTCTGAGATGCTAGTGTTGACCTTATGTCTTCTTAGTCTGTTCCTATGGTTAGATACTTCCTAGATGTGTTTCCTACCGACCTGCCAGGCCTTCCACCTGTGAGGGATATTTATGTTGCCATTGAGTTAGAGTCAGGCACCAGGAACATTTCTATTCCTCCCTACCATATGGCTCCTGCTGAGTTGAGAGAGCTTAAAGAGCTGCTCCAAGATTTGTTAGCTAAGGGGTTTATTAGACCGAGTGTGTCTCCTTGGGGTGCTCCTGTTCTCTTCATGAAAAAGAAGAACGGGTCGATGTGGATGTGTATTGATTATCGGTAGTTGAATAACGTGACAGTGAAGAATAAGTATCCGATGCCCTGGATTGATGACTCATTTGATCAGCTTCAAGGTTCCGCCATGTTTTCTAAGATTGATTTGAGGTCCGGCTACCATCAGTTGAGGATTAGGGTGGAGGACATCCCTAAGACAACATTCAGGACACGTTACGATCACTATGAGTTCCTGGTGATGTCTTTTGGGTTGACTAATGCCCCCGCAGCCTTCATGGACTTGATGCACAAGGTGCTTAGCCTATACTTGGATATGTTTGTGATAGTCTTTATTGATGACATCCTGGTATACTCGAGGAGTATAGATGAGCATGAACAACACTTAAGGGCTGTACTTTAGACTTTTGAGAGATCATCGGCTTTACTCCAATTTCTCAAAGTATGAGTTTTGGTTAGAGTCAGTTGCATTCCTAAGGCACGTGGTGTCTAAGGATGGGATTAGAGTTGATCTGGGTAAGATTTCTACAGTTCGTGATTGTCCTAGACCTACTACTCCTACCGAGGTTCGCAGCTTTGTTGGGTTAGCCGGGTATTACAGATGGTTCATTGAGGGATTTTATTCCATAGCAACACCCTTGACTATGCTGACTAGGAAGGATGTTCCATTTCAATGCTTAAGGCCTTATTGACTTCAGCTCCAGTTTTGAATTTTCCGGTTGAGGGTCTGAGTTTCTCTGTGTATTGTGATGCTTCAAGGGTCAGTCTTGGTTGTATGGTTATGCAGCAAGGTTGAATGATAGCATATACGTCGAGGCAGTTGAATGTTCACGAGCGCAACTACCCCACTCATGACTTAGAGTTGGCGGCGGTAGTTTTCGCACTCAAGATCTGGATGCACTACCTATATGGAGTTCATTGTGAGATATTCATCGACCATCGTAGCCTTCAGTACAGTACGAGTCAGCGCGAGCTAAACTCGAGATAGAGGAGATGGATTGAGTTGCTGAAGGACTATGATTTCACTATCGTATACCATCCGAGTTAGGCAAACGTGGTAGCAGATGCCTTGAGTCAGAAGGCGGTGAGTATGGGCATCCTAGCTTCACTTTTAGCTTCTGAGCGACTGTTGGCCTTGGACATCCAGTCCTTGGCTAACCATTTTGTTAGGCTTTACTTATCGGATCCCAGCAGAGTTCTTGCCAGTGTTGAGGTTCGTTCTACTTTAGTTGATCAGATTTAGAGCCGATAGTTCGAGGATCAGAGTTTGTGTGACCTTCGTGATCAGGTGGTTCCAGGTGAGGCCAGCTGGGCTACCTTGGGTTCTAATGGGATTCTGAGGTTTGAGGGTCGACTTTGTGTTCTGAGAGTTGGTGATTTGATATAGTTGATACTTTGTGAGGCACATTGTTCCAGATACTCCATTCATCCTAGCGCAATGAAGATGTATAGAGACCTGAGACACCTTTACTGGTGGAGTGGTATGAAACAGGACGTGGAAGAGTTTGTATCTCGGTGCTTGAACTGTCAACAGGTGAAGTTTGAGCACATAAGCCCGGGTGGTTTGATGCAGCGACTTCCCATTCTTGAGTGGAAGTGAGAAGGTATTACTATGGACTTTGTTGTTGGTTTGCCTCGTACTACTTAGGGGTTTGACTCCATTTGGGTGATCGTTGATAGGCTGACAAAGTCAGCCCATTTCTTTCTTGTTCAGACTTTCTACGGGGCAGAGAGGTTAGCTCAGATCTACATTTGTGAGATTGTACGGTTTCACGGGGTCCCAGCTTCTATTATTTTAGATCGCGGCACTCAGTTCACATCCCAGTTTTAGAGAGCTATACAGAGGGATTTGGGTACGGAGGTTTGGCTTAGTACTGCTTTTCACCCTCAGACAAATGGCCAGTTCGATAGGACTATTCAGGTCCTGGAGGACATGCTTCGGGCTTGTGTTCTTGACTTTGGAGGTTCATGGGATCAGTTTGTGCCATTATCTGAGTTTGCGTATAATAATAGCTTTTATTCGAGCATTGGCACGGGACCTTTTGAGGCATTGTATGGTAGGCATTGCAGATCGCCCATTGGTTGGTTTGATGGGTTAGAGTCTAGACCGCAGGGTACAGATTTACTTAGAGATTCCTTGGACAGAGTCTGTTTGATCCAGGACAGATTTAGAGCAGCCCAGAGTAGGCAGAAGAGCTACGATGTTCATAGACTTCGTGTGTTGGAGTTCAGTGTTGGTGATATGGTTTTCATACGAGTATCGCCCGTGAAGGGCGTGATCATATTTGGTCGGTGGGGCAAGCTTAGCCCTAGGTTTATTGGGCCGTTTGAGATTCTACAGAGGGTTGGTAGTGTGGCAAACATATTAGCCTTGCCTCCGATGTTTTCAGTTGTTCACCCAGTTTTCCATGTTTCGATGTTGTGCCGGTATGTGCCCAATGAGTCTCATGTGTTGCATTGGGATTTGGTTCAGTTGGATGAGAGTTTATCATTTGTTGAAGAGTCGATAGCTATTTTGGCCAGAGATATCAGGAGGTTGAGATCTAGGGAGATTTCAATTGTGAAAGTGTAGTGGAGGCATCGTCCGGTCAAAGAGGCTACCTGGGAGACCGAGAGTGAGTTACGTGCTCAGTATCCACAGTTGTTCGAGCCTTCAGGTACTCCTTTCTTCTTGACTTTCGAGGACAAAAA
>QJPP01001505.1:0-75200 GCA_003996215.1 Jaltomata sinuosa | reverse complement strand
CTAAGCTAGTAGGTGACAAGTAGGTGCATCACCTACTTTGACTTATTGACCAGCCTAAAGAACTAGGTAGGAGCATCACCTACTAAGACTATTTTGACTAGCTTAGAGGGCCAAGTACACCCATCACCCACTTGAATAAATTCTGGCCCAAAGAAGTGAAAGAAAGGGAAAGAATTAGCAGCCAAGGCCCAATAAGGTGAAGTCCAACAAAGCCCATGTAAAATGGCCAAGTAGGTGTATCACCTTCTTGACATTTTGTGGCTCAAAATGAGTGGGAAAGTCGGCTAAAGCAGCCCCCCTTTAAAGGGGTTAAGACCAGCTCATTTCACTCATTTTAACTTGAAAAAAATAGATTTTAGAAGTTCTTTCTTTCTCTCTCTCTCTTAGCTTCACATAGCAGCCATAAAATACCATTAGGGTTCTTAAGTATTCTCCCTCTTTTCAAGCTAAGTTGAAGGGGAGTTCAAGCTCTTGAAGAAGTACAAGTTAGGAGGACAGATTTTCAGAATTTAAGGTAAAGTTACTGCCCATTTTTACCCCTTTTTATATGCAAGTTTGATGAAGAATTTTGAATGTGTTTGTGTCAAGAACCATGGGGTAGTGATTGGAATCCTTGAGTTAAAAGTACTTTCATATTATATTGAAGGATGTTTGGGATTGTTTAAGGAGCAGTTTTATGTGTATATATTTGGGACAGCTTGGTTGAACTTGTAAAAGGGTGTGTGAAGTTGTATTGAAGTATGGAAGGAGGGTGTGGTAATACACCACTTAATTGGGTGTTATGTTAACTTGCTGCCTGCACACCTTTGTATGTTGTTTGGTATATGTTGTGAAGTCGAAAGAGTTTCAAGGGACCTTATGAGAAGGTCGTACAGTATGTAGATATGTTTAGAGGAGAAGAGGTGAAAGGAACACTCTTGGTTTGATCAATTACGAGCTTACTGCCTAGTTACTGATTTAGTGGGCTCAAGTAGCCCAAATTGGTTAACTAGCTACTAATACTAGTTTTGCCACGTATTTCATTGTAGATAAATAATCTGAAAGGGGGAAGCTTAATTCGTTGTAATATCCGCGTTACACAACAAGGTATGTAAGGTTTCTCAGTTTCATATTCCTTGGCATGAACTCTTATATTTGTGTTGTTACCAACGAAGTGAGTTTCCTAGTAAAGGTACTTTCTACAGCAAGCTTTGTGAGTTATTCTCTAAGCCAAATGAGGTTCATTGTATCATATAAGCCTCCCTAAACAGTACGTTGATGTTACGTTTGCTCCTCTAGTATTTCATTGTTACTGCCTTAAGTGCATGTTCACATGACTTCTACAAAATACTGTGGTCCATAGTTTTGAGCTCAATAAAGCGTTTACAACCAACCAAAGAGTAACAATCTCAAAGATTAAAGAAACTAAATGAAGTAATCTGTATATGTGTGGGTGGAAGCCCAGGGGTGAAAGCCTAGCATGGGTCGATCCCTATTTGTGTACTTATGGGTGGCAGCCTTGGGGCGAAAGCCTAGCATGGGTCGATCCCAATTTGTATATTTATGAGGGCAGCATCCCAGGGGTTAAATTGCCTAGCATGGGACTCCTTTTCTACCACTGATCAGTTGGTCACGTGTATTACATGCCTTACAATGATCATAAAGCAAAGAAGAGTAACCAAAGAACAGAATATACATGATTTCACAAGTGTAAGCAAATGTGATCTTCTGTTCTTATTTACATGTTTATGCACTGATACCTGATTCTATTTGAGCTCTTGTTTACATATGGTTTACTTTATGCCTTACATATTCAGTACATTCTCTCGTACTGACGTCCCTCATGGGGACGCTGTATTTCATGCCGCAGGCACATGTACTCTGGCTAGTAGACCTCCCCAGTAGGAGCACAGGACACTCGGCTGCTGTTGGTGAGCTCCAGGTTGATTCGGGGCTTTACCGAGTCCTTGGTATATATTTTGGGTATTGTATAGTTAAGGGTAAGGCGGGGCCCTGTCCCGACCTAAACTAAGTTTGTCTATCTTGTAGAGGCTTTGTAGACCAATGTTAAAGTAAAACTTAGTTATGTCTTTGCTCTTAACAGTTGTGGCCTCAATGGCCAGATCATGTACATAAGTTTTGGGCCTATCTATGTTGATCTTGTTATTCAGGCAGCTTATCTATAGTCAAAGCTTCTTAATTGTCATAGTTATATGCATGATGAATCACAGGTTATAAGTTGGTTCTCTCAGGCCTTTAGGGCATCGAGTGCCTGTCCGTTCAAATAGAATTTGAGGCGTGACACACTATATCTTCAATCTATTCCAGTGGTAAATGAATTTTCTGATGTATTTCCCGAAGAGCTTCTAGGTTTGCCTCCAGAACGAGAGATAGAGTTTGGTATTGATGTGATTCCAGGTACTCAACCCATCTCCATCCCTCCATATAGGATGGCCCCGAAGAATTATGAGAATTGAAGGAGCAATTAAAAGATTTGTTAGAAAAGGGATTCATAAAGCCTAGTATATCCCCTTGGGGAGCACCAGTTTTATTTGTACGTAAGAAAGATGGCTCATTGAGAATGTGTATTTACTATCGGCAGTTTAATAAGGTGACAATTAAGAACAAATATCCCCTTCCTAGGATTGATGATTTGTTTGACCAGTTACAGGGTGCTAAGTGTTTCTCAAATATTGATTTGAGGTCAGGTTATTATCAATTAAAAGTCAAAGAGAAAGATATACCCAAGAAAGCTTTCCGAACATGGTATGGTCATTTTGAATTTTTAGTTATGTCATTTGGGCTAACAAATGCACCAACAACTTTTATGGATCTGATGAATAGGGTGTTCAAGCCATTCTTGGACGTGTTTGTGATTGTATTCATAGATGATATCTTGGTCTATTCGAGATCAAAGGAGGACCATGCTAATCACTTGTGGCAGGTATTACAGGTTCTTCATGATCGTAAGCTATATGCAAAGTTTTCTAAATGTGAGTTTTGGTTAAAATCTATGGCATTCTTGGGTCATATTGTCTCTGATGAAGGAATAAGGGTTGATACTCAAAAGATAAAAGTCGTGAAGAACTGGCCAAGACCTACAACACTTACGAAGTTTCATAGTTTCCTTGGGTTGCCAGGTTATTATAGAAGGTTCATTGAGGGATTTTCCTCTATTTCTGCACCCTTAACAAAGCTAACACACAAGGCAGCCAAGTTCCAATGGAGCGATGCATGCGAAAGAAACTTCCAAGAGCTGAAGAATAAGTTGACTTCTACACCTATATTGGTACTTCCAGAAGGTATAGAAGGGTATGCAGTGTATTGTGATGCTTCGGGAGTGGGCTTAGGATGCGTATTGATGCAACATAGTAAAGTAATAGCTTATGCCTCAAGAGATTTACGGCGACATGAGAAAAATTATCCAACCCATGATCTAGAGCTAGCAGCGGTTGTATTTGCTTTAAAGATATGATGCCACTACTTGTATGGGGTTCATGTTGACATATATACGGATCATAAGAGCTTGCAATATATCTTTATGTAGAAGGATCTGAATCTGAGGCAGCGAAGATGGCTTGAGTTATTAAAAGATTATGATGTTGATATCTTGTATCATCCGGGCAAAGCAAACGTGGTGGCCGATGCATTAAGTCGTAGGACAATGGCAAACACCTACGGTCAGTCTATGGAAAGACAAAGAATAGCTAAGGATCTATACCAACTAGCTAGCTTGGGGGTTCGCCTTCTTGAATCTCCAGATGAAGGGATTATTGTGCAAATGCGGCAGAAACCTCATTAGTAGTTGAAGTAAAAGAGAAGCAATATAAGGATCCTATTCTATTACAACTTAAGGAGAATGTACAACAAGAGGTGACAAAGGCATTTGAGCTTACGCAAAATAAAGTACTCCAGTGCCAAAACAGATTATGTGTGCCTAATATAGATGGACTAAGGGAGAGAATTATGACAGAAGCACATCATTCAAGATATTCTACACATCTGGGCTCAACTAAAATGTATCATGACTTGAAATGAGTGTATTGGTGGAGTGACATGAAGAAGAACATTGCAGAATTTGTTTCTCAATGTCCAAATTGTCAACAAGTTAAAGTAGAGCACCAAAAACCTGGAGGTTATATGCAACATATAGACCTTCCAATATGAAAGTGGGACATGATCAACATGGATTTTGTCACTGGTCTGCCTCACTCATTTCGAAAGTTTGACTCCATATGGGTGATAGTTGATAGACTCACCAAATCATCCCACTTCTTTCCGATCAAGGCTACTTATACAGTTGAAGAGTATGCAAGGTTGTATATTAAAGAGATAGTTCAGCTACATGGAGTCCCAATCTCTATTATATCTGATAGGGGAGCTCAATTCACCTCGAATTTTTGGAAATCATTTCAGAAGAGTTTGGGAACACAAGTAAATTTAAGTACAACCTTTCACCCTCAAATGGATGGTCAGGCAGAACGTACAATCCAAACACTTGAGGATATGTTATCAGCTTGTGTATTGGACTTTAAAGGTAGCTGGGATGACCATTTACCACTTATTGAGTTTGCTTATAACAATAGCTACCATTCAAGAATCAAAATGGCACCTTATGAAGCTTTATGTGGGAGGAAGTGCATATCACCAATTGGATGGTTTGAAGTGGGTGAAACTACCTTATTTGGGCCAGATCTTGTTCACCAAGCTATGGAAAAAGTTAAGGTGATACAACAGTGGCTGGCAATGGCTCATAGTCGATACAAATCTTATGCAGATATTAGAAGAAGAGGGCTGGAGTTTGCTATAGGAGATTGGGTATTTTTGAAGGTGTCACCAATGAAAGGGGTGATGAGATTTGGTAAAAGAGGAAAGTTAAGTCCGCACTATATAGGGCCATATAAGATTATTCGAAGAGGTGGCCAAGTTGCATATGAGTTAGAGCTACCCCAAGATCTTTCAACAGTCCATCCGGTATTTCATATCTCAATGCTTCAAAAGTGTATAGGTGACCCATCTCGTATTACTCCTACTGAAGATGTACAAGTTATGGGAGATCTCATGTATGAAGAACTGCCCATGCTATTCTAGATCGCCAAGTTAAGAGGCTAAGAAATAAGGAAGTAGCTTCCGTAAAAATACTGTGGAGAAACCAACAAGTAGAAGAAGTTACATGGGAAGCGGAAGAAGCAATGAAATCCAAGTATCCTCGTCTATTTCAGCCCGATGAGAAAGGTGAAAGTGTCGAGTTGAGGCATTAACGAGTAAGTATAAGTCTATATATATTATCTATCTAATAGTGGTACTTAACTTAGGCTTGAGCTTGTTTGGGCTGGTTAACTTTAATATCATTCGAGGACGAATGTTCCTAAGATGGGGAGGATGTAACACCCCGTATTCTGCATATACTAGTCCTATTCATATATCACTTGACATAGCCTTGTCGTATAGGTGAGGGACCGAGTTTCTTATATGAGCAGTGATAGTTTAATGTGTATTGGGAGGTGCTATAATGCCCCATTCAGTTCAGCACGTAAATGGCCAAGTTAACCTCAACAAAAGTAGTTAAACTCGAGATGGTAAGGTTGTATTTGAGCTTAATATTTAGGGTGTAGTGTTAGGTTAATGCAAAAGGGATTAGAAATTAGAAAATGGAATAAAATAAGTGAGTTGCTTGCTTGACTTAACTAAGCTAGTAGGTGACAAGTAGGTGCATCACCTACTTTGACTTATTGACCACCCTAAAAAACTAAGTAGGTGCATCACCTACTAAGACTATTTTGACTAGCTTAGAGGGCCAAGTACACCCATCACCCACTTGAATAAATTCTAGCCCAAAGAAGTGAAAGAAAGGGGAAGAATTGGCAGCCAAGGCCCAATAAGGTTAAGTCCAACAAAGCCCATGTTAAATGGCCAAGTAGGTGTATCACCTTCTTGACATTTTGTGGCTCAAAATGAGCAAGGAAAGTCGGCCAAAGCAGTCACCCTTTAAAGGGGATAAGATCAGCTCATTTCACTTATTTTAACTTGGAAAAAAATCAGATTTTAGAAGTTCTTTCTTTCTCTCTCTCTAACTTCACATAGCAGCCATAAAATACCATTAGGGTTCTTAAGTATTCTCCCTCTTTTCAAGCTAAGTTGAAGGGGAGTTCAAGCTCTTGAAGAAGTACAAGTTAGGAGAACAAAATTTCAGAATTTGAGGTAAAGTTATTGCCCATTTTTGCCCCTTTTTATATGCAAGTTTGATGGAGAATTTTGTATGTGTTTGTGTCAAGAACCATGGGGTAGTGATTGGAATCCTTGAGTTAAAATACTTTCTTATTATGTTAAAGGATGTTTGGGACTGTCTTAGGAGCAGTTTTATGTGTATATATATTTGGGACAGCTTGGTTGAACTTGTAAAAGGGTGTGTGAAGTTGTATTGAAGTATGGAAGGAGGGTGTGGTAATACACCACTTAATTGGGTGTTATGTTAACTTGCTTCCTGCACACCTTTGTATGTTGTTTGGTATATGTTGTGAAGTCGGAAGAGTTTCAAGGGACCTTATGAGAAGGTCGTATAGTATATAGATATGTTTAGAGGAGAAGAGGTGAAAGGAACACTCTTGGTTTGATCAATTACGAGCTTACTGCCCAGTTATTGATTTAGTGAGATCAAGTAGCCCAAATTGGTTAACTAGCTACTAATACTAGTTTTTCCACGTATTTCATTGTAGATAAATAATCTGAAAGGGGGAAGCTTAATTCGTTGTAATATCCAAGTTACACAACAAGGTATGTAAGGTTTTTCAGTTTCATATTCCTTGGCATGAACTCTTATATTTGTGTTGTTACCGATAAAGTGAGTTTCCTAAGTGCTCTTCCTAGTAAAGGTACTTTCAACAGCAAGCTTTGTGAGTTATTCTCTAAGCCAAATAAGGTTCATTGTGTCATATAAGCTCCTAAACATTACGTTGATGTTATGTTTTCTCCTTATATCATTGTTACTACCTTAAGTGCATATTCATATGTCTTCTACTACTGGTCCATAGTTTTGAGCTCAATAAAGATTACAACCACCAATGTAACAATCTCAAAGATTAAAGAAACTAAATGAAGTAATCTGTATATGTGTGGGTGGAAGCCCAAGGGTGAAAGCCTAGCATGGGTTGATCCCTATTTGTGTACTTATGGGTGGCAGCCTAGGGGCAAAATCCTAGCAAGGGTCGATCCCAATTTGTATATTTACGAGGGCAGCATCCCAGGGGTTAAATTGCCTAGCATGGGACTCCTTTTCTACCACTGATCAGTTGGTCACATGTATCACATGCCTTACAATGATTATAAAGCATAGAAGAGTAACCAAAAGAATGTAATATACATGATTTCATAAGTTTAAGAAAATCTGATCGTCTGTTCTTATTTACACGTTTATGCACTGATACCTGACTCTATTTGAGCTCTTGTTTACATATGGTTTACTTTATGCATTACATATTCAGTACATTCTCTCATACAGAAGTCCCTCATAGGGGACGCTGTGTTTCATGCCACAAGCACATGTACCCTGGCTAGTAGACCTCCCCAGTAGGAGCACAGGACACTCGGCTGCTGTTGGTGAGCTCCAGGTTGATTCGGAGCTTTACCGAGTCTTTGGTATATATATTTGGTATTGTATAGTTAAGGGTAAGGCAGGGCCCTATCCCGACCTAAACTAAGTTTGTCTATCTTCTAGAGGCTTTGTAAACCAATGTTAAAGTAAAGCTTAATTATGTCTTTGCTCTTAACAATTGTGGCCTCAACGGCCAGATCGTGTACATAAGTTTTGGGCCTATCTATGTTGATCTTGTTATTCAGGTAGCTTATTTATAGTCAAAGCTTCTTAATTGTTATAGTTATATGCATGATAAATCACAGGTTATAAGTTGGTTCTCTCGGGCCTTTAGGGTATCGAGTGCCTGTCCGTCTAAATGGAATTTGAGGCATGACATCCTGGTTGGCTCGCACTTCCCGGTTCTTGGTACCCCACTACTTGTGAGACTTGACTCTCACTCCTTTGACCAAACTGATTAGCCCTAGACCGTTAAAACGAGGTGGAGCACTAGCTATAGAGTAGGAAGATGATGGCCTAGGCGGTCTATTAGAAAACTGAGGCCTAAACTCACCTTTGGATTGCGTAAACTGGCCCATAGATCTGGCCCTCTTGGACTGCGCTCTTTCTGACTCTTATGTCCTTTGCCTTTGATCCTCCATCTTTTGTGCAAAAGCTTGTATCCTTGCTATAACCATATATTTGTTCAAAGCAGCAATAGTACAATCCCTAACCAGATATGAATCCAATCTATCCACGTAACGATGAACTCTATCATCCATAGTAGCTACTACATTAGGAGCATACCTAGCCAAAGAATTAAACTTGAGACTATACTCTCTCACGCTCATATTCCCTTGGTGAAGATTTGAGAACTGAGTTGCACGGGCCTCCCGAATCTCCAATGGCAGATAATGGTCAAGGAATGCCTTGTTAAACTCTTTCCATTTAGCTGAAGGTGTATTTGTACCCCTAGATTGTTTCCAAGCTTCGTACCACAATATAGCCACACCCTTTAATCTATATGTTGCCAACTCAACTGATTCCTTACCAGATACATGCATAATATCTAAGGTCCTTTGGATTTGATCAATAAAGTCTTGCGGATCTTCATTAGGATCTGACCCGGTGAATGATGGAGGGTCCAAATTAAGGAAATCACGTATCCGCACACTAGTGATAACGGAAAAACAACAAATAAGAAAGAAAGAAGGAAAAGATATGTGGATTAACAACTTGATACCCTCACCTCCCAATTGATTTCAATAACTAAGAAATTAACCCTACTCAATCAATCAAGGAAACCAAATGAATTCCACAAATGGGTGAGACTTTGATTAATTAAGCAAAAGAAGTTAACTAATAATTAGGAGAGTTAATCACTCACTAATTTCCTTTTAAACTAATCACTAAGATATCAACTACAAATTTAGAGTATCAATATTCAACATTCAAAACTCGTCTTCAAAATGAAGAAAAGCTACTACTTATACTAAGGAAATAAGAAGACATTGACTTTTTACAATATTGCCCTTAATGAGGCAGGGCCTTGTGTGGTTGTCTTCTTTATGGATTCTTGAATTTAAAGCCTAGTCACTTGCACAAATGTCCTCTTTTCTTCATCCACATCACTCTCATGGACTCACAAGCTTCCCTTTGCACGAATATTGTATGTGTTATCTATGCCATCCATGCTCGTGTCAACCATGCTATCCATGCTAGTATCATCCTCTCCTTCTTGAAAATGATTCGTCCTCGAATCCAAACCTTAAAACACATGGGAAGGACAACAACCAAAACATCCTCAAAGCATTAGGGTTAGTATAAGGGTTAGCAATAATATAATCATGCCAAGGAGGCACAAATTTAAGGTACAACCAAATATCCTTTGCTTCCAATAAAAGCAACTCATCATACAAGGTGCAAAGGTTTTGGTTATGATAATCATCAAGAGACAAGGCAAATACAAAGGTCTTCGTGGCATCAAGAATTCCAAAAGATGGTATCATATTTAACTTTGGAGCCATAAGACACAATTATTTCATTGTCTCGCAAGAAGGCCACACCAAAAGTGGTGCAATCACCCATAAAGGTTTATTGGGGTGAAAGAAGTAAAAGACCCACATATCGTGGTCACAAAGATAATTGGACAAATTAAAGGAACCCCTACCTCTATAGAAAACAAATTTAATACAAACATAGACATCATCATATGCAAAGAGGTAGTAAAGAAAGGTGTCAAGATTGTCAATCCTCCTCAAGGTGCCCTCACATGCAAGATCACAATTTGGTTCATGAATCTTATCAAGAACATCAACACATGTTGGGACATATGAAGAAGACAAGATACTTTGTAGGAAAAAGTCACCTTCCTTCCTTTTGTAGCAATTGACCCACACCACTATTAAGACCAAAGAGATTAGAATTCGAGCCATCGCATGAATTAACTAACTCATCGTCATATTTAACAAACAAAGGTGGGGTGTCATACAAAGGATCACAATTATCATCAATTTTACAAGGATAATCACTAGTTAGGTTTTTCAAACCATCAAACAAATCAATGTTAGCTTTATCCCAAGGATCATCCCTTTTGAAAAGTGATAGACCGATGTCTTCAAGTGGGTAGTTAGTACAATATTCACCCACATCTTGCTTGTCATCTTGACCAAGCTTCACCTCACAAGTAAGAGGTCCACAGTCCCTCAAGAAGGAAGTTCCTTCCTCAGGAAAGGTGTCATCATCCCATAGTGGATTACCAAATAACTTGTAGCCTCCAAGAGTAGCTACACTTTAGACATTATAAGAGCTACCACTATGCACACTTTTAATAGTCATGTCATCATCAAATAAGATATTATCCTTAACAACATATTCCATCACATGAGTTCTTTAAGAGACACAAGTAATGGAATCACTAATCAATGAATCATTATCTAGAAGCAAGGAACCTACATGACTATTCACATGATCAACTACATCAACATCATCACTAAATTGAGGTTCATTTAGCACATCACAAAATTCCTCATTTAATGGACAAGTATCACAAGAAAGTTGATCACCACAATTTGCAACACACAAGAAAGAGCTATTAAGCTCACCACATGGTAAAGGCTCATTAAGATCATACAAAGATAAACTATCACTCTCACTCAATTGGCTATTAGCCACACAATGATCCATCAAGTTTAATAAAGTGCAAGAGTTAGCTTTGTTACCTTGTAGCTCATAGGAAGAATTGCCTTCACCTTGGTTATCAACATTTAAGTACAATTGCTCTCTTTGGAAGCTTTCAACCACCTTATGATGCTACACATTTTGAGGTTCCACAATAGGTTCGCTTTCAAGAATACCTGCACAAGTATCAAGACAACTAGAGAAACAAGAAATGTTACATGAGTTAAGATAAGGTTGTGACAACCCTCTCACATCACTCCACAAAACCTCTCTTTTTTTCACTCTAGAGTTGTCACTTATCATACCCTTACTCCTCTCAATCTTTTGTCTCTCAATTTCATTGGAGTTAGGACAAGTGCCAAGTATCCCTTGCGAAGGGTTAGATGATCCCTTCACTTCAAGCTTCCATTTTGGTGCATAAGGAGTGGATGTGTTTTCTTCTCTAGGAAATATTTGTGGAAAGAGAAGTTCCCCTTTGCGATCCATGATATACTTGTACCAATCTTGTGCATGTGGAATCCTATGACTTTAGAACCAAGGATTTCCCAAACATATGTGACAAGTATCCATGGGAGCTATATCACACCAAACCTCCTCTTGATATTTCCCAAGTGAAACAGGTACTTGCACTCTTTTATTAACATGATACCCTTTTTGAGTAACAAAGGAGTCTCTCTTCGGCCAAAAAGGTATCCCAAACAATTCAACGAATTGAGGGGTTATAAAGTTAGAAACAGTATGATCATCAAGGACAAGATCAAACCCCGTAGTACGATAAAAATTCACTTTTGTTTCAAGACTTCGCCTCTCCGGGTCTTGCCTATCTTGAAACATCAACTTGTCTCTACTTCCTCTAATACCATTTCTATATCGTGTACAAGACACATTGGTATTAGGATAAGAATCGCACATTATCATATTTCGAGAAGTAGGAAATGTACCTCTTCTATAGCCCATACGATATCTTCGAATTGGTACCAACCATACATCAATACCTTCTCTTTTAGGATAGAAAGTCGCACAAGATGAGGAAGGACATTCAACCTCACAACTTCCATTTTCATCAAGATTTCCCTCAAAGGATTCACAAGACATACGGAAGGAAGCATTGTACCGCACATCGCCTTCATACTCATGGTGTGGGAAATGAGAACTTTCATAACCTTCTTCTCCACTATAATATTCTCCACAAGGTTCCTCTACCCCTTCAACATCATCACAAGAGTTATAAGCTTCATTCATCACATATTCATCTCCGGAGTAGTAGTTCTCTCCATCATAATGTTCATGAACACATGATCCTTCATATCCCTCATTGGCTCCATCATAGCCTTCATAGGCCTCAACATTAGAATCATAGCCTCCGTCGCTACAAATAGAGCTTTCCATGTTATCATCACAAGTATCCGAAGCTATGGATGACATGCTACCTTATATCTCCTTTTGTACCTACAAAACTAAACAAACAATATTAGTAGAAAAAGCCTCACATCACTCGTATACAAACTTCAACTCACCTCCTAAAATGTCATCTCAAAATTGGTAGTGAACTAGCTTTGCTTGATCAATTCAAGATCACCTATCCTTTGTGGTGGAGTGAATTCTTGTGACTCTTAAAAGATGGATGACTCGATTGAAGGAAAAGGACTTGAATCAACAAATTTATCAACGAATTAAGATGAGAAAAGTTGAAGAAAAAAAGCATGAAAGAAAACAAACTCAAAAAAAACTAAGTAACAAAAGTAGAAAACTTACTTGTGTTGCTTAATTTGAAGAATCAAACAGATGATTTGATGATTAAAACTAGTTAACAAGTAATTAAAGATGTTAATTAGTAGAGAAATAGAAGAAAAATGAGTGTAGAAGAAGAAATTTGAAGTTTGGTAACTTGGAAAAATTTTGAGATCTTAAGAGTTCCAACACTTAGAAAAATTTTGGGGTACCAAAATTTGAAGCATTCTGTCCAAGTTTGCAAGTGTGCATTTCAACCCCCAAAACTTTTTCTAAGTGCAGATTTGGTAATTTGGATTTTTTTTAAAAAAAAATTCCACTTGTGGACCCAACAAATATCTTTGACCACTTTGACTTAGAAAAATTGGATCAAATATACCTTTTGGCTTCTTGTTCTTCAAGATGTTCTTGATGAATATCAAAAACACCTAGAACACCAAGAACACACACTAAACACCAACACCTTCAAATTAGCTCGGAATTGGCTCAAATTTTAGGATTAGCCTCTCCTTGATGCAGGGAATAAACCCCAATGGTTTTTAATCTCCAATTCCTCCTCTATCAATAGACCCACTTTCCAAGTTTGTAAAGTTTTAAAAGCTTCAAACCTGTTAATGGCAACTTTACTTCTACAACTCCAAATCGCATGAAATTTGAGATCTAGACTCACAAAACACTAGGAAATCAAGATATAGTGTCAAAAACAACAAGGGATTTTTGGGATTTTCAATTTATTTTTTTTGAATTTTGAATTTTGAATTTTAAAGATATCAAATTCCCAAGACTTAGATTTGTGGAAACAAACCTAAATCGAGCTCTGATACCAAATGATAACGGAAAAAACAACAAACAAGAAAGAAAGAAGGAAAGTATATGTGGATTAACAACTAGAAATTGAAATTATGGGAACAAGGGACTTGATACCCTCACCTCTCAATTGATTTCAATAACTAAGAAATTAACCCTACTCAATCAACCAAGGAAACCAAATGAATTCCACAAATGGGTGACACTTTGATTAATTAAGCAAAAGAAGTTAACTAACAATTAGGAGAGTTCACTCTAATCACTCACTAATTCCCTTTTAAACTAATCACTAAGATATCAACTACAAATTTAGAGTATCAATATTCAACATCCAAAACTCGTTTTCAAAATGAAGAAAAGCTACTGCTTATACTAAGGTAAAAAGAAGACATTGACTTTTTACAATATTGGCCTTAATGAGGCAAGTGCCTTGTTTGGTTGTCTTTTTTATGGATTCTTGAATTTAAAGCCTAGCCACTTGCACAAATGGCCTCTTTTCTTCATCCACATCACTCCCACGGACTCTTAAGCTTCCCTTTACATGAATATCATATGTGTTATCTATGCCATCCATGCTCGTGTCAACCATACTATCCATGCTAGTATCAACTAGCTTCCCTATTTGCACCACTAGTACCTGCAATTGGACCTGCTTGCCCTTGTCCTTGACCAGCAAGTATACGAGTCAACAATTGGACTGCATTCTTTAAATCTTAGTCAGTAGCATTAACAGGTGGTTCTTGGGGTGCTGCTGCCCTCCTTAGCTCTTCTAGAGACGGAGGAGTGGAGGAAGTCCATGATGAAGACACATGTTGAGCCTCACTTTGATTAGCTCATCTAGGTGGTGATATGTTGGTCCCTTCTCCAGTAGCCACATCTACTTCCTTACCAGTACTCTTACTTTTCCAAGTAACCGGCATTTTTGCTATAATGAAAATTTTTTAAAGGTTAGATACAATAACTATAATATTGGCTCTATTGCACGATCTAAGACATATACCAAAGACTCGGTAAAGCCCCGAATCAACTTGGAGCTCACCAACAGCAGCCGAGTATCCCGTGCTTCTACTAAGGAGGTCTACTAGCTAGAGTACATGTTCCTGCAATATGAAACATAGTGTCCCCCATGAGGGACATCAGTACGAGAGAATGTACTGAATATGTAAGGCATAAAATAAACCATATGTAAACAAGAGCTCAAATAAAATCAGGTATCAGTGCATAAATGTGTAAATAAGAACAAAAGATCACATTTGCTTACACTTGTGAAATCATGTATATTACATTCTTTTGGTTACTCTTCTTTGCTCTATAATCATTGTAAGGCATGTGATACACGTGACCAACTGATCAGTGGTAGAAGAGGAGTCCCATGCTAGGCAATTTAACCCCTGGGATGCTGCCACCCATAAGTACACAAATAGGGATCGACCCATGCTAGGCTTTCACCCCTGGGCTGCCACCCACACATATACAAATTACTTCATTTAGTTTCTTTAATCTTTGAGATTGTTACTTTGGTGGTTGTAATCTTTATTGATCTCAAAACTATGGACCAGTAGTAGAAGACATGTGAATATGCAATTAAGGCAGTAACAATGATATAAGAAGCAAATGTAACATCAACGTAATGTTTAGGAGCTTATATGACACAATGAACCTCATTTGGCTTAGAGAATAACTCACAAAGCTTGCTGTTGAAAGTACCTTTACTAGGAAAAGCATTTAGGAAACTCACTTTGTTGGTAACAACACAAATATAAGAGTTCATGCCAAGGTCTTGGTACTCAGTTTATATCCCAGTTTTGGAAGTCATTTTAGAAAGGTCTTGGTACTCAGGTAAAGCTTAGCACAACTTTCCAACCACAGACGAATAGCCTGGCAGAGCGTACTAATTAGACTTTGGAGGATATGTTGAGAGCTTGTGTGATTGATTTCAATGGTAATTGGGATGATCACTTACCTCTTATCGAGTTTGCCTACAACAATAACTCCCATTCTAGCATCCAAATGGCTCCTTATGAGGCACTTTATGGGCGGAGGTGTAGATCTCTGATTGGTTGGTTTGAGGTAGGTGAGGCAGCCTTGATTGGTCCATAATAAGTTCATGAGACTATAGAGAAGGTTCAAATCATTAGGGAGAGGTTGAACACTACTCAGAGTCGACATAAATCATATGCAGATATGAGGAGAAGAGAGTTGGAGTTTGAGGTTGATGATTGGGTATTTCTAAAAGTGTCACCTATTAAGGATGTGATGAGATTTGGGAAGAAAGGGTAACTTAGTCCCCGCTATGTAGGTCCTTATCAGATTCTGAGGAGAGTTGGTAGTGTTGCTTATGAGTTGGATTTGCCAAAAGATTTAGAAGCAGTTCATCCGATTTTCCATGTTTCTTTATTGAAGAAGTGTGTTGGTGATCCGACCTTGATTGTTTCTTTGAAAGATGTGAGTGTGAAGGATAGCCTTACTTCTGAGAAAGTTCTCGTGGGATTCTTGATCATCAGATTTGGAGGTTGAGAAACAAAGAAGTTGCTTCGGTGAAGGTCCTTTGGAGAAATTAGCTAGTTGAGGGAGCTACTTGGGAAGCAGAAGCAGCCATGAAAGCCAAGTACCCTCATCTCTTTCCTTCTGACTCAATTTCAGCTTCAGGTAATAGTTTTCTCCTTAGTATGTTCCTCCGATTCTACCCTATCAGTTTCTTTCATGATCCTAGCATGCATTCATATTTTTCAAAGTTAGTTCAATCATGTTTTAAGTTGAAAAGCTCAGTTTTCATGTTTATCCTTGAGTTTTATATTTTGTTGTTTGGTTAGGATGTTTTCTCTCAAGTTTTTCTTGCTTAGCCTTCATTCGAGGATGAATAATCCCAATGGGGAGATATTGTAACACCCCGGAATTCGATTCAGCTTTTAAACTTAGAAACTCTAAAAAATTTGAAACTATCAGGGATCATATTTCAAGTCCATGAGCCTTGGATAGAACCACGAGTCATGGAAGTGACCCGTGAAACCAATACTCTAGATCATCCTTAGGTCTGAGAACCATGAGTCAGGCTCACAATCTGTGGATGGTTCCATGAGTCGTGGAACCAACTCATGGAACTCAGACTGGGGGCTGAGAACTCATGGAACTCAGTCGTGCAACCACCAGTCTTACCTGGAACCCGAGTGGGTTCCACGAACCATAGAAGTTTCTATGGGTCATCCTGTTAACTTGTGGAAAGTTACCCGCAACTTCGAATCTTAGATCAGGAACCACGACTATAATCCACGAACCGTGGTTACTTCTACGAGTCATGGAAGGAAACCATGGAACCTAAAACTGAGATTTTTAACAGCTTTTCTGTAATTAAATCTAAGGGGTATTTCTATAACTACCCACCCTTTTAACTCTTAAGTGAGGTCATTTGGCCACTTTTAGTAGGGTTTCTACTCTTATTAGCTAGGTCTTTCATTATTCCTCATTCATCTACCAAAAGAGAAAAGGAACTCCTTCAAGCTTCAAGTCTCAAGCTCCAAGTTCAAGCCTCCATTTCTTTTCATCTAAGATCAAGCAAGTTTCAATAAGGTATGTGGGTATTCAATAAGGGATTCCCTTTACCCATATGCCCAAAACCCCATATTTTACTTTGGTTTATGAAATTTTAAAATTAGGGTTGTTACTCAAATTCGAGAAAAGTTATGGGTCTTCTTTTTAAGAATCAATTCATTGTTTCTTATTACTTATCTATGATTTAATTTAAGTTCCTTAGTTGATTTCAAAATCCCATGCATTAAAGATTACTTCTAGCATGATTTCCATTGAATTCAAATTTGTAAGAGAAAATTTGCATGATTAGATAACATGACCTTATGTATTTATGAAATTGCATGCCTAATTCTTCAAGCTATGAATTTAGAAAGAAAATTATGTTTTGAATTATGGCCATGCTAAGTTTTAAGACTTATGATATTTGAATTGCATGACATTAGATATGTCCTTATGCTTTTCAAACAGATTTGGCATTAGATATGTCATAAGTATGAATTGAGCTATATGTATGTTTTGGGAGTCATATTTAGCATCAATTTGGACTTGGGTTTAGCGTACACTTAAGTCCCAAAACTACGTTGCCATCGTAGGTTTCCCTCTGTGGCTTATGACAGGATCCTGATAGATAAGGTTCTAACTTTGGCCGGTTAGGACAACCTTTTTTGGTGTGGGTGTATGACACTGGACTCCATGTAGCTCATCATGGTTTATGTCGGTTAAGAGAAACTACCATATGAATGTTTTTCAAGTTTTCTAAGTCTTATGATATCTTATTTTGAGGTTTGACTTCAATCTCATGCTTTACCTTTCAACTTTGATATTTTCTAATGATTTCTCTATATAAGCATGAACTCAGTTTTAAGTATGTTTTATCATAATTTTGCATATCTCACATACTCGATACAACATGAACTAAGTTTTAAGTATATTTTATCATGATTTTGCATATCTCACATACTTGGTACATCCTATAATACTGACACATATTCTCGTGCTGCATCCTGTGATGATGAAGATTCAGGTTTAGGCCCTCAGATTCATGGCTAGAGGTTAGCAAGTGTCCCACCTTCGAGTGGTGAGTCCTCATCCTTCAAGGGCTAGTATCATATTTGCTACTTCTATGGTTTTCTTCTTAGTATTTGGAGTTAGTGATAACGCCCAAACTACACCTCAAATTACGAAGCGTAAGCGGTCGTCGTCAAATATAGAACCCAACAGAGGTTGGGGTCGATCCCACAGGGAATAAGGTGCAAATTAGGTCGTTTGTGAATTAGATGACTAGTAGTCGATAGTTTTCGGTAAATTGGGGGGGGGTTGTGTGAACAATATTTGATCAAGCAAACAATAACGTACGAGTTTTAATCAATATGAGAGAGAACTAGGGAAGTGTTCACCATGGCATTGTAACAATGTCGATTTAAGCTTAACCGGGTACTTTCTTATATGCGTGTCATGATGTGATTGAATTAATGGTATCATCTAAACGGTTCTCAACCAAATAGACGAATTTCCTTTTCAATTCTCTCGAACTTGAAAAGGTGAGCTTTTATATTTCAATCCTAAACATCAAGTAGATTAATCTAGTTACAGCATTAATCATAAGACGAGAGTTGGTAGTCTCGAATCCTCGTTATTAACCAAATTTCCTGGTTTTAATTTCTTTACTCAAGCAAATTAAACCTAGGCATGTTCTAATGTTTGCAACCACTAGAAAACGTGAAGAATGAATGATTAACAACGTGACAATCATAAATATTGAACCCGACGCTACCCGGAATCTATATCGCTACTTTAGCCATGGCTCCCACAACCAGGGTTGTGGGAAGTTAGTTAATCATGCTTTTATGGAAAGAGAAGAAGATCATATTCATAATAAAGAAAAGAGATTCTTACAATATAATGAAAATAAGCTTCAATTATCTAAGAACAAGAAAACCAAGATCCCAAGAACGATCAAGAACAAGATGATCAAGAAGAAAAACGTGATTGTGTAGTGTTTTCCTATCAAATTCTCGCTCAAAACTCTCCTAAAACTATTGGGTAATGAATTGGTAATGAATGCATAAAATAAACCTAACATAAGGTATTTATAGGAGTCTAGGAAATAAACCCAAAAACGTTCAGAATCCGCATCGCGTACTGCCTCAATTTGACGGTCTGGGCTGATGGACCATCACAAGCTTGACGGACCGTCACGGTGGCCGTCACCACTAGGCAGTGGTGCTGCCTCAAGTTGACGTCCAGGCTGACGGACCGTCACCTTGGTGACTGGCCGTCACTCAGGCCGTCACTCTTATCCAGAATGTCGTTTTGCTCGTATTTCCTTCCGTTTCTATGTTTGTCTCTCTTTCCTGAAAATATAACATAAAACATTAAAAACGACGACGGTTGCTTGAAAACTTATGATTGTTCTTAGTTTAGAGGCGTCAAATGTGCCGTAGAATGGCGGCACATCAACACCCTCAACTTAAACGTTCGCTTGTCCTCAAGCAACATGACATAAAAGAAAACAATAGGACGACTCAACTAAGAAAACAAACTCGTGTCTCTAGCAACTCATGGTCATTCAATTTTAAATCAAGCTCCCTAGTAGCACACAAATGTATGAAACGTTAACTTGCAAGGATCCAAACATGTCATTCCGATATGATAGAATATTATGCATACAGACGCACAACTATCCTAACAGTCAATAGACAATACAGAAATCTTGGTGCCCTCACCACAAAGAAGTCCCACACACAAGATTTGGGACTAGGTAAGGTGCTCACACTCACAAACGATTTCAAATAATGCACATGTGATGCCATAAGCTTGCCCTTACTATTCTATTTCAGTTTTTTCAGAAAGCCGCTCAGGATCACTACAGGACTTGTTTAGGCTTGTAATGAGGCTTCGGGTGTAGGTAGGATACGTTTGGAGAATAGTGACTAAACCCTCCTTGGAATCACCGACCTACTATTTCCACATAACTTTACTTTGTCCATCCTTATTCACCTCTTTATTTCCTTCTTTCTAGCTATAGGTGCGGCCTCTTTATTTTGACACTTCTTTTTGTTTCTTTTTCGTTCTTTTTCATCTCTTTTTTTTTGTTTTTCTTCGTTTCTTTATCTTTTTCTTAGACACACACCCAGAATTTTCATTCTATTCACAATCAATCCTATCCATCCTATTTTTCTTATCACTTACCTCTATAGTAGCCACCCTCCACTTAGGCTGATTGCCTGAGTTGAAGTGCACGATGTCCAAGGAAGGACCAGGGCCAAAACAGGGATTCAAAGTTAAACAGGAACAGTGACAGGTTATTGAACGAACAGGATCAATTATGGCTCAAACAGGGATCAAAGGGATTATTTACATTTGGACGGTCTTATAGGCTAAGTGGACTGCACACAAAAAGGGCCTGTGATCCTTTCCTAAGCAACCAACTTCCAACTTAACAAAATAGACCGGGCAAGTTCTAGATGCATGCACAGAGTAAGAATTTATAACAATACGCTCACACACACTTGGCACCAAGAAACCATACCACTACCAACTATCAAAACAACAGCTCGGCTTAAGTATACTTATTCCAATCATAACCACACAATGACATCCAAGGATCCAGACAGTCAATCGTTTTAAACATAAGTACAAAATCAACTTTTTCAGAGGGGGCTCCTTTTAGTTCCTTTTTCAAAAAAAAATGCCATGCTTGCTATAGACACTAGAAAACAACAAAAAATTTAAACGACAACCTAAACATGCCGGTTCTACTAGATAGCACACCAAAGGGAAAAGAAACACGGCAACAAAAACCCTCGGTGGTGAAAGACTCACAGGTAACCCAACACCCTCAACTTAGACTCATGCATTGTCCCCAATGCATACATGTGAAAACTAAAGCTGTGAGAGAAAGGAATACCTGTGAAGTCCATGGGGCTCAGAGTCTGGCATGATGTTGGAGACCGCCAGGGTCTCCAAAGCAGGCGAAATTGATGGAATAGGTGCCAGCTACCCCATCACGTTGAGCTCCAACTTCCTCTTTTATCGGTTCCGCAGCTAGTCTCGGCAGCTTTTTTACTCTTTCTTTGCTGGTTTTCTTGCGGTGTTTTCTCTTCCTTGATTTGTTTTTACCGCCTTCCTCGACATGTTTCCCTTCTTGCGATCGCCACCTCATTCTTGTAACCGCTAGGGTCTCGACAGGACCCTTCTCCTCGATATGCAACTGCACAGGGGCTTCATCAACCACCTCTATAACCGCGACCACTCTCATGTCTCTTGGTTGCTTCATCAACTTACACGCATCAAACTTGACCAATTCATTGTTTAATCTGAACGTCAGTTCATTTCTTTCCATGTTGACCAACACTCTTGCAGTAGCTAACAATGGTCGTCCCAAGATTATGGGGACTTCAAAGTCCACTTCGCAGTCTAATATCACAAAGTTGGCTGGGAATATGAACTTACCAACCTTGACCAGCACATCAGACAATATTCCCACTGGTCGCTTTACTGAACGGTCAGCCATTAGCACCCTCATGGTAGTTGGTTTGGGCGCTCCCAAACCCAATTGTTTGTATACTGCTAGCGGCATCAAGTTGATGCTAGCACCGAGATCACATAAGGCTTTTTCAAAGTTGATCTTCCCAATAGTACAGGGAACAGTAAAAGCACCTGGATCTTCCTTCTTTTCCACTAATGATCTTGAAGAGATAACACTGCAGTGGTGGAGGTTATCTTCTGGTTCAAAGCTTACTGACCTTTTCTTGGTAATCAAGTCCTTCATGAACTTGGCATATTCGGGCATTTGTTCAAGAGCGTCCACCAGAGGGATGTTGACTGATATCTACTTCAGCATGGTCATGAAGTTCAGGAACTTGCTATCGTCCGCTTTCTTCTTCAAACGCTATGGGAAAGGAGGTGGTGGCCGAGGCGTCATAGTTGGAAGCTTTTTAACTTCCTTGCTTTTATCCGTGAGCCCTTGCGTAGCATCCTCCGCCACATTGTCATACGCAACATCACCTTGAGTCTGAATTATCGGATGTGATTCCGGTAACGTTTTACCACTTCTTGTAGTGATCTCCATACAGCTCCCATCCTTCCTCGGATTTTGAACGGTGTCACTCGGCAAGGTACCTGTCCTCCTTTGATTTAGAGATGCCGATATTTGACCCACTTGCTGTTCCAATTGCTTGATCGAGGTGGAATGTGAATCCAGTACCTGACTCATTATTGATAATTCAGTCCTCATCTCCTTTACCGCGGATTCGGTCGATTCCACTTTTAGCAGCATCTTAGCCATCATGTTCTCTAGTTTGGACGTCCCTGTCTCGGTGTTAGCTCTTTCCCGGTTACCAGGTGGTACATACAACCCACCTCTATCAGTGTTATTCTTCCAGTTCCCCTGATCACGATCTCTGTAGCCAGCTTTTTCATAGTAGTTGTCCTTCTGATAGTTCCGACCTTGGTTTCCTTGGCCGTTGGCCTGGAAACTACCCAAATAATTTGCCTCCTCATCAGATTTAAACTCTGCTGCTCTACCTTGGGAACCCACAACTTTCACCTTTTCGATACCTCCTGACAACAAATGCTTTGTCAGTAGGTCCATTTGCGTCTTCAGATGGGCCATATCATAGTCCCGCTCTTCCTCCTTCATGCGCTGCTCTGCTGACATACCAACTGCATAAGTGCTAGCTGCTACCTCTGTATCACATGTATACCAGGCCCTGTTGGTTTTGGTGAGCCTATCCAAAATAGCTGTGGCATCGGCAAAAGTGAGACCCATAAATGCTCCACCTGCTGCATGATCCAATGTCGGCTTGGTAGCCAAATTCAGTGCCCTGTAGAATGTCTGCATCAAAAAATTGTCGTTCAACTGATGGTTCGGGCATTGTGTCAGCTTCTTCTTGAACCGCAACCAAGTCTCATGTAACGCCTCATGAGGTTGTTATCTGAAGTTGCTAATTTCATCCCTCAACTGTATCATCCTAGAGGGAGGAAAGCTCCTTTCAACTCTCCCCAGGTTGTGATAGAGTCGGGGGTTAGCTCTGTCAACCATAACGCTGCCTCATCATACAGAGGCAACGGAAACAACCTGAGCCTGATCGCTGTCTGACTTACTCCAGGCAATTCGAACGACTTGCAGATTCCCACAAAATTCATCAGGTGCCGGTTTAGATCGTAACCAGCAACACCACGGAACACTCCTCTCAAATTCAACAGCTGAATCATTGTGCTAGTGATGTTGAACTTGGCCCCGGGTGCTAGCGGAGGAAACACAATAGCGCCCGTGGCACCAACTCCATCTAAGTCGACCTCCTCATCATTCAACTCAATGTCGACTTCAAGACCACTAGCATTCAAATGTTGTTGGGCTTGCTGAGCTGCGGCAAGTCTCGTTGCCTCTTGTTGTTGCTCATTCATGTTTCGCCTTATCGTTCTTGCAAGCTCGGGGTCATAGGGTAATATTGGTTCACCCGAGCCTCGGGTACTTGGCATGCACAACTATGTACCCTGTAAAAACAAAAACAACAAATAAAAATAAAAGCAGGAAATATGACTAAGAGTCAAATAAACACACCAAACTTAATAAACAACTGTATTCCCCGGCAACGGCGCCAAAATTTGATAACGCCCAAACTACACCTCAAATTACGAAGCGTAAGCGGTCGTCGTCAAATATAGAACCCAACAGAGGTTGGGGTCGATCCCACAGGGAATAAGGTGCAAATTAGGTCATTTGTGAATTAGATGATTAGTAGTCGATAGTTTCCGGTAAATTGGGGGGGGGGGGTTTGTGTGAACAATATTTGATCAAGCAAACAATAACGTACGAGTTTTAATCAATATGAGAGAGAACTAGGGAAGTGTTCACCATGGCGTTGTAACAATGTCGATTTAAGCTTAACCGGGTACTTTCTTATATGCGTGTCACGATGTGATTGAATTAATGGTATCATCTAAATGTTTCTCAACCAAATAGACGAATTTCCTTTTCAATTCTCTCGAACTTGAAAAGGTGAGCTTTTATATTTCAATACTAAACATCAAGTAGATTAATCTAGTTACAGCATTAATCATAAGATGAGAGTTGGTAGTCTCGAATCCTCGTAGTTAATCAAATTTCCCAGTTTTAATTTCTTTACTCAAGCAAATTAAACCTAGGCATGTTCTAATGTTTGCAACCACTAGAAAACGTGAAGAATGAATGATTAACAACGTGACAATCATAAATATTGAACCCGATGCTACCCGGAATCTATATCGCTACTTTAGTCATGGCTCCCACAACCCTAGTTGTAGGAAGTTAGTTAATCATGCTTTTCTGGAAAGAGAATAAGATCATATTCATAATAAAGAAAAGAGATTCTTACAATATAATGAAAACAAGCTTCAATTATCCAAGAACAAGAAAACCAAGATCCCAAGAACGATCAAGAACAAGATGATCAAGAAGAAAAACGTGATTGTGTAGTGTTTTCCTCTCAAATTCTCGATCAAAACTCTCCTAAAACTATTGGGTAATGAATGGGTAATGAATGCATAAAATAAACCTAACATAGGGTATTTATAGGAGTCCAGGAAATAAACCCAAAAACGTTCGGAATCCGCGTCGCCTACTGCCTCAATTTGACGGTCTAGGCTGACGGACCGTCACAAGCTTGACGGACCATCACGGTGGCCATCACCACTAGGCAGTGGTGCTGCCTCAAGTTGACGGCCAGGCTGATGGACCGTCACCTTGGTGACTGGCCGTCACTCAGGCCGTCACTCAGGCCGTCACTCTTATCCAGAATGTCATTTTGCTCGTATTTCCTTCCGTTTCTATGTTTGTCTCTCTTTCCTGAAAACATAACATAAAACATTAAAAACGACGACGGTTGCTTGAAAACTTACGATTGTTCTTAGTTTAGAGGCATCAAATGTGCCGTAGAATGGCGGCACATCAGTTAGCTGGGGTCTTGTCCTAGCAACTCATTATTCAATTTAGAGGATTTTCATACATAGTTTGAGATTTTGTATTCGAGGCTATGGATTTTACTATTTTTATATTTTGATCTGTTGGTGACTCAATTTGTTTATCTCTTCAGTTTAATGCTTTCTCTAAGTTTATCTATGTTTGCTTAAGTCATGCTATGGTGAAAGGTTAACTTGGGGCACTTGTGGTCCCGGGTCCCTGTTATGCCTATTGGGGAACCTCGGGGCATGACACTGAGTCTCAGAACTATGGTTCTATTGTAGGTTCTATAGGGGTTCCCCGTCAGTTTAGGCTTGACACCCTAGTCCCTTGTTGGATATCAGATTAGTGGATCCATGCCAGATTATGTTTGTACCCATGGCAAGGTATGAATACTAATAACGATCTCAATCGAAAATGATCAAAATCGATATCAGAAACACAAAAACAAACAATACAAATTGAAGATAGAGGGATAGATTAGTAAAAGGGATGAGAATAGAAGAAAGAAGGCCTAATTGAATCCACAATCAACCAAGGGAGAAGAGAACTCAATCCAATGCCCGAGAAACCAAATTGAATCCACAAGATGATAGCTCGATGATCGATCAAGCGAAGAAGATAACACAAGCAATTCGGGAATCCACCCTAATCACTCGATCTAAGCTAACAATTGGAATTTAACCCAATCACTACCCTAAGCTAAAGTAACTAAATATCAAGTCTATTCAAGACAATTCAATCATCAATAATCTAAGTATGAAAATGGCTAAGGCAACTATTTATAGTTATTGCCTTTACACAAATAGCCTATTACAAAAATAGCCCAAAAGTGACTATTTTCGAAATAACCCATAAGGGCCCTTCTTGATTGCCCAAATGACATCTTGATCGCCCATGGCCTTGTACATTTGTTGCTCCATGGCTTTCTCCGGGCTCCAAGCTATCATCCATATATAAAACCCCTCCTAATATGCTCCAAGCTAACCATGATTGTATCATCCTCCCCTTCTTCAAAAGGATTCGTCCTCGAATCCGAACCTTGCAAAAATATGAGAAGGACAAACAACAAACATATCCTCATAGCATGAGGGTTAGCACATGGGTTACCAACCATACCAACTTGCCAAGGAGGCACATACTTGAAATACAACCAACTATCCTTTGTATCAAATAAGATCAATGCATTGTAGAGCATACAAAGGATTCGACTGTGAGAAATATCATGGAATAAAGAGGGTTCAAACACCCATGAGGATTTACCGGGGTCAAAGATATGAAAGACCCACATAGTTTGGTCACAACAACAAATGGACCAACCCAAGAAACCCCTACCTCTATATAAAACAAATTCCATACGTACATGGACATCATCATATGCAAAGAGGTAGTAGAGAAAGGTGTTACTTAAATGAACTTCATTCAAGGTGTTCCCACATATAGAATCACCCTTTGATCCACAAGCATTAAGGCCTTTCTCAAGAATGGGGTCACACAAGAATGAAGAGGTCATTAGAGAACATACACCCCTTTTCTTTTGACCACTAACCCCTCCAATAGACGTACTTTCATCTTTCAAGAAGAGAGCTTCATCTTTGGAAAGTGTGTCATCATACCATAGTGGATTTTCAAACAATTGGTAGCCTTCAAGGGTGGCTACAATTCCAACATTATAAGATACACCACTATCTTCATCATTCACATTAGTCATGTCATCATTGAATAAGGGATTATCCCTAAGTTCATACTCCACCTCAAGATCCTTATGACAAAAATTAGAAATGGAATCAACACCCAAGGAATCATCACCTCTAAGTAAAGATCCTACATGACTAACTACATGACCAACTATATCATTACCATTACTAAATTGAGGTTCATTTATCACATCACCCAACTCCTCAATTAGTAGGTCATCATTACAAGAAAGTTGGTCAATACCACAATAAAGACTAGTTGGTAGCATATCAAGCTCAACAAAATCACACACATGATTACCATCATTATAGCCAACTAGCATTTGACTACCCCCATTACATGACAATACATTTTCACTCAAGTCACAAGTGCTAACACTAGATGGACTCAAATCGATCTTACTAGAAGAATCAATCAAGTCATCTATAGGATCAACTAGTGTTTGGGAACTCACAACAATGGCATCATCATCATGCAACAAGGTGTCATCAAGATCATCACATAGTAAAGGCTATTTAAGCTCACACATATACAAGCTATCACTTACACTCAATTGGCTACTAGCCACACAATGATCTTTTACTTTCAATAAAGTGTAAGGTTTAGCTTTGTTACCTCGTAGCTCATATGAATGATTGTCTTCACCTTGGTTTCCAACATTAAAGCACAAATGCTCCTTTGGGAAGCCTTTTAACACCTCTTGATTCTCCACATTTTGAGGTGCTTTGCTAGGCTTGCTTCCAAGAATACCTGCACAAGTATCAAGACAACTAGAGAAACAAGAAAAGTTACATGAATTAGGATAAGATTGTGACAACCCTCTCACATCACTCCACACAACCTCTCTTTTTTCCACTCTAGAGTTGTCACTTATCACACTCTTACTCCTCTCAATCTTTTGTCTCTCAATTTTATTAGAGTTTGGACAAGTGCCAAGTATCCCTTGTGAAGGGTTAGATGATCCCTTCTCTTCAAGCTTCCACTTTGGTGCACAAAGAGTAGATGCCTTCACTTTCATGATTAACCCCTTAATGCCATCCTCACAAGGAGTAGCTTGCTTTGCTTCTAATGGAAACTCCTTTGGTTCATCTTCATGAGGAATTATTTTCTTCATCATCTTTTGTAACTCCTCGGGCTTAAGATTGGCAACCCATCGAATGATCTTGTCAACTCCTTTTTGTATGGCATCCCCTAATTCTTTAATTCTTAAAGATTCAAGATCCCTCACTGGAAGGGGCTCATTTGATTTCACTCTACTTTCATGTCCCTTTGATCCTTCCATCCTACCTCCAACACTATTTCCATATTGAGAACAAGACACATTGAAATTAGGATAAGAAGCACGAGACATAGTAGTTCTACAAGTAGGGAATGCACATTTTCTCTTGCTCATTAGATGACTTTCACTTGTACCAACATACCCACTCACACCACTTCGACTAGGATAAGTACCACAAGAAAAGGCATGCAAATATTCTCTAGCTCCATCGGTGTTCTCATCACAAGACTCATAAAGTATGTGGGAGGAAGAACTATACCTCAAGTCATTTTCATCCTCATAGTAGGTAGGGTGAGATTCCTCATATTCTCCATCATCATCATAGGAATCATCACAAGGTTCTTCTACCCCACCATCTTCATCATAAGATACTTCTACTCCTTCATGTTCATCATAAGAGCCATAAGCCCCATTCATTTCACATCCATCTCCGAAGTAGTAGTTCTCATCACCATATGGCTCAAAATCATGGCTATTATCATAGCCTCCACAATCCCCATCATCATCATACTCATAGCCTCCATTGCTACAAGCATAGTCTCCCATTTCATCATCATAAGGATCCGAAGCTATAGAGGACATACTTCCTTATAGCTCATTTTGTACCTACAAAACTAGCAAACAAGTTAGTAATAAAATCCTCACGCCACTCTTTAAGTGAACTCTCAACTCACCTTCTATGGCTTCTTTCGCAAATTGATAGTGTTACTAGTTTTGCTCAATAAATTCAAGGTTATCTATCCTTGTGGAGGAATGGATCTTTGTGACTCTTGAAAGAAGGACGACTCAAATAAAACTAAAAAGGACTTGAATCAAGAAATTATCTACGAAATGAAATGAGAAAAGTTGAAGAAAAAAAGCACGAAAGAAAACGAACTAAAAAAAAACTAAGTAACAAAAGTAGAAAAGTTACTTGTGTTGCTTAATTTAAAGGATCAAAGAAGTGATTTGATGTTTTAAAACTAGTTAACAAGTAATTAAAGATGTTAATTAGTTGTTAAATAGTAGAGAAAATAGAAGAAAAATGAGTGTAGAAGAAGAAATTTGAAGTTTGGACACTTAGAAAAATTTTGAGGACTTAAGAGTTCCAACACTTAGAAAAATTTTGGGGTCCCAAAATTTGAAGCATTCTGTCCAAGTTTGCAAGTATAAATTTTGGGGTCCCAAAATTTGAAGCATTCTGTCCAAGTTTGCAAGTATGCATTTCAGCCCCCAAAACCTTTTCTAAGGGGCAGATTTGGTCCTTTGAATTTTTTATTTATTTATTTTTTTTAAATTCCACTTGTGGATCCAACAAACATCTTTGACCACTTTGACTTGGAAAAGTTGGATTAAATGTACCTTTTGGCTTCTTCTTCTTCAAGATGTTCTTGATGAATATCAAAAATACCTAGAACACCAAGAACACACACTAAACACCAACACCTTCAAATCAACTCGGAATTGGCTCAAACTTTAGGATTATCTTCCCCTCGACTTAGGGAACAAACCTCAATAGTTTTTAAGCTCCAATTTCTCCCCAATCAAAAGACCCACTTTTCAAGTTTGCAAGTTTTCAAAACTTCAAAGTCCTTCAATGGCAACTTCACTTCTACAACTCCAAATTGAATATAATTTGAAATCTAGACTCAAAAAACACTAGGGAACAAGAATCTAGTGTCAAAAACAAGAAATCAAACAAGAAAATTTTCGGATTTTTTTTTTTTGTGAACCTAAGACCTAAGAATTGATGGAACAACTCTTAAAAACCTAAGCTCTGATACCAAAATGATAACGATCTCAATCGAAAATGATCAAAATCGATATCGGAAACACAAAAACAAACAATACAAATTGAAGATAGAGGGATAGATTAGTAAAAGGGATGAGAATAGAAGAAAGAAGGGCTAATTGAATCCACAATCAACCAAGGGAGAAGAGAACTCAATCCAATGCCCGAGAAACCAAATTGAATCCACAAGATGATAACTCGATGATCGATCAAGCGAAGAAGATAACACAAGCAATTCGGGAATCCACCCTAATCACTCGATCTAAGCTAACAATTGGAATTTAACCCAATCACTACCCTAAGCTAAAGTAACTAAATATCAAGTCTATTCAAGACAATTCAATCATCAATAATCTAAGTATGAAAATGGCTAAGGCAACTATTTATAGTTATTGCCTTTACACAAATAGCCTATTACAAAAATAGCCCAAAAGTGACTATTTTCGAAATAACCCATAAGGGCCCTTCTTGATTGCCCAAATGACATCTTGATCGCCCATGGCCTTGTACATTTGTTGCTCCATGGCTTTCTCCGGGCTCCAAGCTATCATCCATATATAAAAAACCCTCCTAATATGCTCCAAGCTAACCATGATTGTATCAAATACCCTCCAAACCAGGGTTATAGGTTGGCCCCATAGTTAGCTCAGCTTGGGGTATGCCAGTTAACAGTAGCACCCACAGTTCAGTTTCAGTATTTGAATTGACCTTGTATTCAGTTATTCAGTTTAGCTCAACATGTTTTAGTTCATGTTAAATACTTAGTCGTTGCATCACTTTATCCTTCAGCTTTATGTTTAGTATATTATCCATGTTCAGTATTTATACATACAGTTTTGCATATATTCTGTATGCTCAATACATTTTAAGTAATGACGCATTTTGTTGTGCTATATCTTATCATGATGTAGGTTCAGGCACTCAGTATCTAGATCGCGCGTAGTACAATTCTCTAGTTCCTACTCAGCAGCTCAGTGGTGAGTCCTCATAGTTCAAGGATGATAGTTATGCTTACTTATTCAGTCTTTACTTTCCAGTTCTCAGACATTTGGAGTTAGCTAGGTCTTGTCCTAGCAACTCACTTCAGATACAGGCTTTCATACATAGTATTAGTTTCAACTTTTGCAGTCATTGTTGATTTAGACCATTATCATATTTTCTTATATATTTAGATGATTATTGGATTATTATTTTTCAAACTTATTTATTAAACCAGTTAGCTTCCGCACAGTTAGTATATTTATTCTGAAATGTTTAGCTATGCCAGACCATGGGTTATCTTGGGATCACTTGTAATACTAAGCACCATGTTGCATCTAGGGGGTAGCTTTAGGGTGTGACAGAGTTGTACTAACAACAAGGGTTTGGCAACCAACTACTAAGGAATTCAAAAGCATGAGTTTTTAATATAAGAATTATCGCACAAAAGGACATGAAGCATGAGTCCGTTGAATCAAAAAACACACAAACAAAAGGAACTACATAGACACACGGACTTGATCATAGGTTCCACTAAATCTAAAGTTACATGACATAAAACAAGGGTGCATTGGACATAGGAATATGAGTATTTCCACCTTAAATGATATGACTAATAGCCTTTAAGCGTAGCAACACTTTCAACTACGTTTTCTTCTCTGAATACCATAATTCATTATTTACAACTTATGATTCTCAGACGAGCACATATAGGTACTAGAGTTTGAGTGTAACTGCATGCTTTCACCACGTTCAAGACTAACTCGACAAAATCTCTTGCGTCTAGAGTCATTCCCCCAAGAATACTACTTCTTCTTATTATCACAAAAATCAAACAACCTCAAGCTCTAATCAAGAAGTCACTAGTCATATAATGCAATGGTCCACATGTATATCGACACGACACTCAATCCTATCACTATAATCATCTCATGGCTTCTTGGTAACTAAACTATTAAGGATCTCCCCAAGAACTTCAAAAATCAGCAACTTCAAGAACTTTTACACAGAGCCACACCACATAATCCCCATCTATTTATCACTCATCTGCTTTCATCACCACCATGGTGATCAAATATTTCAAACTTATCATCTAGTACTAAGCATGGATAGCAATGTACCATCTCACATACTACACAGACTTACAACTACTAGAAAAAGAAACAATCAGGAATCACTAGTCCACTGAAAGTTCACGACAAAATAGTCGATCTTAATTTCTTTATCTACCTATTTGCAACTTACAAGTACATTCTCCTTTCACAATATTACTAATCTTAATCCATTCACCTTCCTACACTACATTCATAAATCTGTAAATATAAAAGGGTTCCCTCTTGAAAATCACAATGTGCAACCTAGATCTATCAATTCTTAAGCACTCTATCCTTTTGTTCACAACCTATACTTGATCTTTACTAACACAATGACATGGAGTCATGAGTTTCTTTCCTAGTTCAAATATACTCTAAATCATCTTTACCAACTATTCTTGCTCTACTTACTACTACAAAATCTGCACAAGTCTTACTATATCTTAGTTAATACCAAAAGAAATACCACCCAATTAAACACTTAATGTACACATGCCTCTAGCTACAATCTTCGATCAATTTACTATTTCCACTTTTAAGTTGCTACACTTCTGACTTTATATTTTTGGATCTCGGATCATTCTACTAATTATGGCTTAGAACACCCCAAATCACACACACTATCTCACAGGTGATGACACTACCAAAGCATTGGGATACAAACGTTCCTACTAAGGGTGTCATCACAATTAAAGTTTCAGAAAAAGGTTTGAAAGCAACTCTTACTTGCTCAAGCACACAAATCATATAACAAAAGTGCATTCTATCAAATCAAAAGACGTAACTAATAGGCTCCTCTAAAGCCAAGTGCAGTCTCTAAACTTTCTGGTGGCTCTATCTGAGAGAACTATATTTGTAGAAAACTAAGCTTTATTGCTTCTATCACCTTGAATGTGAGGCATAGTCAGTGGGATTAGAGCAATTCATGTATCTGAATAGGTTTTCTTGTGCCAACTCAATTGCATGATCTTGAATATGAAAGAAAGGGAAAATCTCCTAAATGCCCGGTAGCCTCCTGATTATAAGTGTGGTACATAACACACCCATAAGCAAGACTCTTCTAGACAAGTCTTCACAAACACCATAGGATACTTGAACCTAGTAATCTAATACCAAGTTTATCATGCCCCGAGTCAAAACCCTGAACATGGCTGGCACCCGAAACCACTACTAGCCCGAGTAGACCCTTAGCTTGGGTTATGACCAAAAACTGAATACTCAAATATTTGAAGAAGCTGAGAAATTTGAAACATGAGCTGAACTTTTATAGTAAAATAAAATAGAATAAAATTTTAATAATTAAGACATAAAGTAATTTGAAAATTGATTACAACTAAACTAATTGATTAACTGGTTATCTATGAAGCCTCCACTTACATAACTTAATACTTCTTTTTGGGATGAGGCCCTCAGTGAACCTTTATGTAAACACAACAAACTATGAAACTAGACTACAAACTAAGCCCTCTAGAAATAGACAAGGCTCACCCAAGCTGAGAAGATGGAGCCTATTAAAGTGTCTCATCACAAACCTGAATACATGAAGCTAAAATGATGCACCACCAATGGCATCAATACATGGAATGTATGGTATGTAATAAAGCTGAATTAAAAAAAATTATAACTAACAAAGCTGAAAAACTGAGGCATGAGTATGATATGCAATCAAGATCATAAAATAACTTAATAGTAACATAGAAAGTGTCCTAATTTTTTGAATCATAACTGCAACTGAAAAGCTAGACCAAAAGGGTAAATTGAATGACTGAGACGAGGTAACTAAGCAATTGAAACTATGTAATAAGTGAGTTGTACGCAAATGATTATAAAATATGTTTAAAAAACTAGTGGTTTGGTTCCATAAATCATAATTTAAATTTTTTTCCTGAGTCTGAAAACTAAGTAGCTAATAACTGTATAACTGAAACTGAATAAATGAGTAAACTGTATGATTGAAATTGAAAGACTGAATAAATATGTATGCAATGCATCATAAAAATACTTTACTAAAACTGGTGGTCTAGGCCAAATTCATACCATATGAAAATATTCTGAATTTTGTCATTAGGGAATTTCTTATAACTGACAAACACCATATGAGCTCATGATGGATGTCCAAAGTCTTACCCATATTGGTAAAGTTATCCTATATCTTGCCGGTGTATAGAACTAAACATGAAACTATTGATCCATATTATTATGACCTTCCTGGTCATTTTCGTGTTTTTGTGTATTTTTATCATTTTGACCCTTCTCGTTGCTACTATACTCTATTTGTAAACTACAGGAATGGGTGGCTCAGTTTTCAAGGTGTTCAGTTGGGTTTTGGATGATTTTTTCAATTTTGGAGCTCTTAACTTGAAAGAGTTTTACTTTGGTCAACATTCTTGGAAAACGCACTCAAATAGGAATTCTAACAATTTTGTTAGCTATAGAAGGTAGATTTTAGGCTAGCGGGACCTTTGGTTTAGGTCCCGATGCTTTTGGACTCATTTCGGGTGCTTGGATGGATTTTAGTATTTTTGGATAAAGTGTTGACTTCGATCAACATTTCATCAAGACGACCTCTATTGGTTGTTTTGTCAATTCCATTAAGTCTTGAATATCATTTTCAGTTGGGTAGTATATTTTATTTGTATTCACAGGGTTCCAAATGAATCCTAGGGGTTCAGTGGAGACTTGGTTGTTTAGGTACCAATCAAGGCTGCCTAACCAACCTCGAACCAGCCAATATGAGATCTTCACCTCCAATCATAAAGTGCCTCATACGGAGCCATCTGGATGCTAGAGAGAAAATTGTTGTTGTAGGCAAATTCAATAAGAGATAAGTGATCATCCCAGTTACTTTTGAAGTCAATAACACACGCTCTCAATATATCCTCCAAAGTTTGAATAGTGCGCTCTGCTTGACCGTCTGTCTGAGGGTGAAAAGTTGTGCTAAGCTTCACCTGAGTACCAAGACCTTTCTGAAACGATCTCCAAAACTGAGATGTAAACTAAGGACCTCTATTAGAAATGATAGACAAGGGAACACCATACAATCGAACTATCTGTATACAATTGAACTATCTCCCGAATGTAGAGTCTGGCATAATCATCCGCTATATCCGTAGTCTTAACAGCCAAGAAGTGGGATGATTTGGTCATCCAGTCAACAATCACCCAAATGGAATCATGTTGCCTTCGAGTACGAGGCAATCCAGTAATAAAGTCCATATTGATTGCTTCCCATTTCCAAGTGGGAAGGTCAATATCCTAAATCATGCCACACGGCCTTTGATGCTCCATTTTTACCTGTTGACAGTTGGCATACTTAGCCACAAATCCAGCTATGTCCCTCTTCATACCGTTCCACCAAAAGACTTCCCATAGATCACACATCTTAGTAGCACCCGGATGAATAGGATATCTAGAACTGTGAGCCTCAGTCAGAATCTGCTGTCTCAACCCATCTACATCTGGCACACATATGCGACCCTGATAACAAAGCACACTATCTCCCCCTTGGGAGAAAACCTCCACCTGCTGCTGGTGAACTGCACCCTTAAGCTGAAGTATAATGGGATCCTCGTCTTTCTTTGCCTTTACCTCATCTACCAAAGATGATTCTGCACCATTTTGTACAATCACACCACCTTCTGTCGAGTCCATAAGGCAAACTCCTAACCGAGCTAGCCTATGAACTTCCTTAACTAATTCTTTTTTTCCATTATCAATGGAAGACACACTTGCCATGAAGAATCTACTCGATGCATCCGCCACAACATTGGCCTTACCTAAATGGTAAAGCACACTTATATCATAATCCTTAAGGAGCTCGATCCATCTCCTTTATTGCAAATTCAACTCCTTCTGATTGAACATATACTGGAGACTCTTATGATCGGTAAACACATCCACATGCACACCATACAAGTAATGTGTCCAAATCTTCAAAGCAAAGATCACGGCTGCCAACTCAAGATCATGAGTAAGATAGTTCTTCTCATGAGTCTTAAGCTGTCTCGAAGCATAAGCAATCACCTTACCACACTGCATCAAAACACAACCCAAACCAATCCTAAGAGCATCACAATACACAACAAAATTATCTAAGCCCTCGGGTAGAGCTAACACTGGAGTTATGGTCAGTCTAGTCTTCAATTCCTGAAAGTTCTTCTCACACAAGTCGGACCACTGAAATTTTACGTTCTTCTGAGTCAATTGGGTCAAAGGGGAAGCAATGGAAGAAATGCCTTCTATAAACCTCCTGTAGTAACTAGCCAAACCCAAAAAGCTCCTAATATATGATGGAGAAGTAGGTCTAGTCTAGTTCTTTACTGCCTCTATCTTTTGAGAATCAACCCGAATACCATCTTTAGTCACAATATGACCCAGAAAAGTAACAGACTGCATCCAAAACTCACACTTGCTAAACTTAGCAAACAATTGTCTATCCTTGAGGGTTTGCAATACAACCCTCAAGTGATCCGCATGCTCCTCCTCACTCCGAGAGTAAATAAGGATATCATCAATGAAAACAATCACAAACATATCCAAATACTGTTTGAACACACGGTTCATCAAATCCATAAAAGCTGCAGGAGCATTTGTTAGACCAAAAGACATCACAACAAATTCATAATGACCATACCGAGTCCTGAAGACTGTCTTCGGAATATCACACTCTTTAACATGAAGCTGATGATAACCGGATCTAAGGTCGATCTTCGAGAAGAAACTAGCACCCTAAAGCTGATCGAATAAGTCATCAATCCTAGGAATGGGATACTTATTCTTGATTGTGACCTTGTTCAACTGACGATAATCAATACATATTCTAAGGGAACCATCCTTCTTTCGAACAAATAAGACTGGGGCACCCCATGAAGAAATGCTAGGCCTGATAAAACCTTTATCAAGAAGATCTTTCAACTGATCTTTCAACTCTTTGAGTTCTGCAGGAGCCATTCTATAAGGAGGAATAGAGATAGGATTCGTATCTGGGATAAGATCTATCCTAAAGTCTATCTCTCGCTCAGGAGGGACTCCGGGCAAATCCTTGGGAAACACTTATGGAAACTCATTCATAACATGAACAGACTGAAGGTATGGGGTTTCGGACTCCGTGTCCATAACCCGTACTATGTGATAAATATACCCCTTTGAAATCATCTTCCTAGCCTTAAGATAAGATATAAAATGACCTTTCGAGGAAGGGGGACTACCTTGCCATTCTAAAATGGGTTCATTAGGAAACTTGAAACTAACAACACGAGTACGACAGTGAACCGAGGCATAACAAGCATACAACCAATCCATGCCAAGAATGACATCGAAATCAGTCATCTCCAACTCTACTAGATCCACTGAAGTGACTCTATGGAGGACTGAGATGGGGCAATTTCGGTAGATTCTTTTGGCTAAGACTAACTCACCAACAGGACTGGAAACACAAAAGGGTTCTAAAAGCAATTCAGGACATTTGAATTTGCATGCTATATAAGGGGTTACAAAAGATAAGGAGGCACCGGGGTTCAAAAAAGCATACACATCGAAAGAGAAGACTTTTAACATACCAGTAACAATATCTGGGGAACCCTCCTGATCCTGATGAGAGGACATAGCATAAAGGCGGTTCAGGCGCTGCCCACCAGAACTAGAAGTTGTGTCTTGCTGGGCTGGTCTACCTCCTGAAGCTGTTGGGATAGACTGAGTCCTACCTCTCTGCCCCTTTCTAGCTGAAGGGCAATCTTTGATACGATGTCCAGGTTGACCACATACAGCTGGTGCTGCTGGTGCAACAACTCCTATGTAGCTTGGCTCGTTCTAGCGAATCTTCTCTAACAGTGAGCTGGCCGTACCAGTAGAGTGGGTGATGTCAGGAAGAGATTTCTCCTATGGAGCTTTCCTGCTCCTACAATATCATTCCAGTGGATGGGTTTCTACTCCAGTGAAAGGTGCACTATACATCCAAGTCCCCTCTTGCAGACTTTCTCTGCCACTGCAAAAATGCACTTGTGGGATTATGGCTTCTCCTGCAATGTGTGGGACGTTATGTGGATTTTTCTCCTATGGAGATTCCACTGGTCTTACAGCATCACTCCCACAGTGAATCTTCTGCAGGAGCGATGATCGCTAGTCCTTTAAAGGACATTCTCCTTCACTTAATTCATTTCATTCAAAAACTTCCATAGATTGTGAGCTTGGTACAAAAGGATTTTCTTCAAACTTTTGTGATTCTTGGTGCATGTAATCCTATTTCTCCCTCATTTTCTTTTCTTACTCATCTTATCTTCAGTTCCATTATTAATTCAGAAATTGGGTCACTAAGTCCCTAAATTATTCCTTGATCAAGAGAGTTTCTGAGCTGTGTTGGGGCCCGAATTGAATCTCATCTTTGCCTAACTTTTAGGTATGGGTTTCTTACCCCATAGGGAAGATAATTATGAAATGAATTTCTAATTTCATTAATGAGCCTCGACGGTCGAGTTTTATCCCAATTTTTGGCTCAAATTATAGAATATTGATATGGGTATTATTAGTTTCATTTTAATATTTAGTTTATATATTTGATAGAGTGGCAGTAGTCTAAGGATTTACGGAAGGGAAAGGCTTCCATGTGATGGTTTGAGACTGTGGTTCAACCATGAGATAGGTTTTGGTCTTTCTTTCTTTAGACTTAGCTCAAGTAGGTGATATATAGTATAAATAGCATGTTGTTCAGGGGAAGTTCTAGGTAGGGTTAGGTTCATATTGAATTCTGAATTTTTGGCCTATTTTAGAGACTTTTGAATAGTGTTCTTTCTTGAGCCTTAGTTTAGGTTGCTTATTTAGTACTAGCCTTAGACCAAGGATCCATAGTCTAGTTTAGGGGTAGGATTTCCTAATAGAGTTTAAGTAGAGCTATTGGTTTATGTTATGGTGTGCTTATTTCAGTATATGGTTTTGCATATACATACATCATTTGCATTGAAAATGTTGGACTTGAGGAGCTATATGGATTTTCTATTTTAAAAGATAAGTTGTACCACCTTTATCATTGATTTGGTTTTCGAAAAGATTATACCACCTTTTTATACTTGATCCAACGGATGTTTTTGGACCTTTTCTTTATTTACTTTCTATTGATGAGTGATAACACTAAAGTGTACTCTCCTCAATAGTGGTATCTGCGATCATTAGAGCAAAACATATTTATATATTCTCGATGGGAGTCAGGGTCAATCCCACAAAGAATTGGTGACTAGCCAAGTCAATTGTAAAGAAAAGACTTCACAACGAGAGTGGTTTGTTTGAAAACAATAAAAGTAAAGGAAGGGGGAATTGGGAAATTTGTCACAATTTGCAATTCAAAGCAAGACAATAAAATAAAATCAGGTGTAAACAATGAGATAGAACAACTAGGGTTGTGTGTCAAATTAGACTCAAATATGGGTTAGGGTGCTTACTCATTCATATAAATTCTCACTAAACAACATGGATAGCATTGGTTTTAGGCATGCTTGTTAATCTCTCGATCAAATAATCATATATCCAACAGTTTTTATTCAAACACCATTGTTTAGGCAATAACCAACCAATATATGCTTGGGAAGGTCACACTATTTCTAGCTTAGACCCTTAAATGGGTATTTTTAGCGAATTGAGTTATTTATAGTCTCAATCTAAGTGGAATTCCAAGTAACCACTAGCAATTTCACATCTGAAATTGTAAACCCCTTTTGCAAGCAAGAACACAATCAAGTGAGGTAAATCAATGATTGCAACCATAAATTTTAGAGTTAAAATATGGTAAAATCACTAGACCCATGTCTTATTAGCAATTATAAATACAAATTAGCAACACCCATACCCATTTATCAAGCACCCATTATTAACACATCCCTAGACAGATTTAGCTACTCATGCTAAAGGAATAAAGAAGAATACCAAATAGGTAAGTCAAATTCCATTTCATTAGAGCTAAATATTCAATATCCAAGCTCAGTTTTTACAAGAATGGTGATTCCAAGAGTTCGGAAGAAGGAATTGTAGTGAAACCCTCTTCTTCTTTCTTGGAGAGAAAACTTGCTCACTACTCAAAGCTATTCACTTCCCTCTCAAAATCTATCAAAAATATCTAAGCATATGCCTGAAATGGGTTTTAGAATTTTCCCAAAATGCCATACCAAATTGGACAAAAATGTCCTTCGAGAGCTGTGCGGTGCAACATGCGGTTCGCACGCCTTGATGTGCGTATCGCATAACTCTGTTCAATAGACCAGTGACTTGACTTGATTTGAGAGCTCCATGCAAAGTGGGGTGCAATTCGCACCAGGCAATTTGTGCCCCCTTAATAGATCCTTTAGCTACTCTGAGCTTCATGCGATGAGAGGTGTGGACCACACCAATGACTGTGCATGTTGCACGAGGTCCGTACCCTTCAGGAGAATCTTTATCTTGTTTGATAACTTCACACTTCAACTCCTTTTAGGCTCTTTTTGGGTCCATTACCTTGTTTTCTATCTTTGATCACAAGTACCTGCATATACATCAATAAAGGTCATAAGAACCTCTAAATCTCATCAAAATATAGCAATAATTCATGGTTAAAGGCACAATAAGTTGGTATATTACCAACTTATCAAATCCCCAAACTTGAACTATTGGTTATCCTCAAGCAAGATACTCACAAGGTGAGGAATGAATTATATTGTCGAACTCAATCAAGGCACAAAAGACTACTCTATTCTAAAACCAAAGAAAATAATAACAAAAACACTCAAACAAAAGACTCAACTATCATGCTCATCTCAATTTGAACCACTACATTATCAAGGCAATTGATCATTTCAAAACCTTTTCAAAAGGACTTCATTTCTCTTCAAAAATCTAGGGAATTTTGTCCATTAAAATAATACATTAAGTTTCTCAACTCATTGGCATGGACCATCAGGGTTTTCCTTGAGATTCGTCAGATAACTTGTCTCATTCATTTCTCTCAAATAAAATAGAGACTTTATGTTTCAATTCGAGTGTATGATTCTATTCACCACAAGAGAGAATCCTACTCACAATCATGCAATTCACAAAACAAAGGGATTATAAGAGAACCAAGAAGACTCTCAGTCTCTCAAGGAAGTTCAACTGCACACATGTTGATACGATCACGGTTAACTTAGAGCATAATTGGAGGGGCTTTCACATATGGATGATAGCTTGGATCCCGGAGGAAGCCGTGGAGAAACAAATATACAAGGCCATGGGCGATCAAGATGCCATTTGGGCAATCAAGAAGGGCCTTTGTGGGTTATTTCTAAAATAGTCACTTTTGGGCTATTTTTGTAATAGGCTATTTGTGTAAAGGCAATAACTATAAATAGTTGCCTTAGCCATTTTCATAATTAGATTTTTGATGATTGAATTATCTTGAATAAACTTGATATTTTAGGTTAGGATATTGATTGGGTTCAATTCCAATTATTAGTTTAGAATGAGTGATTACGGTGGATTCCCGAATTGCATGTGTTATCTTCTTTGCTTAATTGATCATCGAGTTATCATCTTGTAGATTCAATTCTTAGGTCTTAGGTTCATAAATTAAAAAAAAATTGAAAAAAATTTGTCCAAAAAAAAACTGATTTTTTTTTGTGTTTGATTTGTTATTTTTGACACTAGATTCGTATTCTCTAGTGTTTTTTGAGTCTAAATCCAAGATTTCAAGTAATTTTGAGTTGTAGAGAAGATTCTACCATTAAAGGAGCTCGAAGGTTTGAAAACTTGAAAATGGGTCTTGAAGATTAGGAGAGATTCGAGCTAGAAAAAGTATTGGGATTTGTTCTCTAGCTTAAGATGAAGCTTCTCCTAAAATTTGAGACGATTTCGAGTTGATTTGGAGGTATTTCAAAATTTCACCATTGTTGAGTTTGAAAAAGCTTGAAAAAGGTGAAGTGGGTTTGTTCTTTGAGGCTACATTGGAGCTTGAAAAGTATTTGGGTTTGTTCTCTATAGCAAGAGAAGCCTAAGTCTCAAATTTCGTGAAATTTGGAGCTAAAACAAAGAAGTTATGAAGATTTAAAGTTCACTTGTTCATGATGTTCTTCATAACTTGAAGATGGAGAAAATGGATTTATTTTCGACTTGAAATTGAGGGCTAAAAATTATTGGGGTTTATTCGTGGTGTTGAAAGGAGCTCATGTTTAAAATTTGGTGAAGATCGGAGTTAAATTGAGTGAGTTATGAATTTTTAATATTCATCAATGTTCTTGGTGTTCTTCATGTGTTCTTGGTGTTCTTGAAGAAGAAGAAGTCAAAGGTACATTTGATTCAATTTTCTCAAGTCAAAGTTGGTCAAAGGTGCTTGTTGGGTCCACAAGTGGAATTTCAAAAAAATAAATAAAAAATCTAAAAGTCCACGTCAGCTGCGTCAGTAGTTGACCAGTCAACAGCTGCCATGCAACAGCCAATTCAGCAACAGCACAGCAGCTTTGTCAGCCGCCCAGCCCAGTCGCGCCACATGGCGCGTGTTGCCCAATTTCAGAGACCAAGTGTTTCCAACACTTAGAAAAATTTTGGGGACCCAAATTGGAAGCATTCTGTCCAAGTTTGCAAAAATAAATTTCAGTCTCCCAAACTTATTTTTAAGTGTCAGATTTGGTCCTTCAGAAATTTTTGACTGACAGATTGGGTCCCTCAGAACTTTTCTGATTGTCAGATTTGGTCCATTTCTTCTCCTACACTCATTTTTCTTCCATTTCTCTACTAATTAACAACTAATAAACATCTTTAATTACTTGTTAACTAGTTTTAAATCTCTTTCATTCTTAAAATTAAGCAACATAAGTAACCTTTCTACTTTTGTTAGTTTTCTTTGAGTCCATTTTTTTTCTTGTGCGTTTCTTTGTGTGTTTTTCTCATTTTATTTCGTAGTTAATTTCTTGATTCATGTCCTTTTAATTTTATTTGAGTCATCCTTCTTTCAAGAGTCACAAGGATTCATTCCTCCACAAGGATAGATAACCTTGAATTGATTGAGCAAAATTAGTAACACTATGGAAAGAAGCCATAGAAGGTGAGTTGAGAGTTCACATAAAGAGTGACGTGAGGATTTTATTACTAACTTGTTTGCTAGTTTTGTAGGTACAAAAAGAGCTATAAGGAAGTATGTCCTTTATAGCTTCGGATCCTTATGATGATGAAATAGGAAACTATGCTTGTAGCAATGGAGGCTATGAGTATGATGATGATGGGGATTGTAGAGGCTATGATAATAGCCATGATCTTGAGCCATGTGGTGATGAGAACTACTACTTTGGAGATGGATATGAAATGAATGGGGCTTATGGCCCTTATCATGAACATGAAGGAGTAGAAGTATCTTATGATGAATTTGATAGTGAAGATGAAGGGTACGGGGGTTCTCATATTACCCACTATGGTGATGAAGATGATATGAGGTATGATGCTTTCTCCCATATATCTTATGAATCCTTTGAGGAATATTGTGATAGAAGGGGATGTTGTGAAGGTGAATTATCTTCCTTGTCTTGTGCTACTTCTTATCCTAGTCGAGGGGGTATAGATGTGTGGATGAAACCAATTCGAAGACGTCGTGTGAACCATAGGGAAAGAACATTCTCTACTTCTTGTAATCCAAGAACTTATGCTTCTTATCCTAATTTCAATGTGTCATATTCGCATTATGGAAATGGTGTTGGAGGTAGGATGGAAGGATCACTAGGCCATAAAAGTAGAGTGAAATCAAATGAGCCCCTTCCGGTGAGGGATCTTGAATCTTTAAGAATTAAAGAATTAGGGGATGCCATACAAAGAGGAGTTGACAAGGTCATCTGATGGGTTGCCAATCTTAAGCCCGAGGAGTTACAAAAGATGTTGAAGAAAGCCACTCCTCGTGAAGATGAACCTAAGGAGTTGCCATTGGGAGAAAGGCAAGCTACTCCTTGTGATTCTAGCACTAAGGAGTTGAACATGGAAGTCAAAACATCCACACCTTGTGCACCAAAGTGGAAGCTTGAAGTGAAAGGATCATCTAACCCTTCACAAGGGATACTTGGCACTTATCCGAATTCCAATGAAATTAAGAGACAAAAGATTGAGAGGAGTAAGGGTGTGATAAGTGATAACTCTAGAGTGGAAAAAGGAGAGGTTGTGTGGAGTGATGTGAGAGGGTTGTCACAATCTTATCCTAACTCATGTAACTTTGCTTGTTTCTCTAGTTGTCTTGATACTTGTGCAGGTATTCTTGAAAGCAAGCCTAGTATAGCACCTCAAAATGTGGAGAATCAAGAGGTGTTAAAAAGCTTTCCAAAGGAGCATTTTTGCTTCAATGTTGGAAACCAAGGTGAAGACAATTGTTTATATGAGCTACGAGGTAACAAAGTTAAACCTTACACTTTATTGAAAGTAAAAGATCATTGTATGGCTAGTAGCCAATTGAGTGTAAGTCATAGCTTGTATATGTGTGAGCTTAAAGAGCCTTTACCTTGTGATGATCTTGATGACACCTTATTGCATAATGATGATGACATTGTTGTGAGTGCCCAAACACTAGTTGATCCTATAGATGACTTGATTGATTCTTCTAGTAAGATCAATTTGAGTCCATCTAGTGTTAGCACTTGTGACTTGAGTGAAAATATATTGTCATGTAATAGGGGTAGTCAAATGCTAGTTGGCTATAATGATGGTAATCATGTGTGTGATTCTGTTGAGCTTGATATGCTACCAACTAGTCTTTATTGTGGTATTGACCAACTTTCTTGTAATGATGACCTACTAATTGAGGATTTGTGTGACGTGATAAATGAACCTCAATTTAGTAATGGTAATGATATAGTTGGTCATGTAGTTAGTCATGTAGGATCTTTACTTATAGGTGATGATTCTTTGGGTGTTGATTTCATTTCTAATTTTTGTCATAAGGATCTTGAGGTGGAGTATAAACTTAGGGATAATCCCTTATTCAATGATGACATGACTAATGTGAATGATGAAGATAGTGGTGTATCTTATAATGTTGGAAGTGTAGCCACCCTTGAAGGCTACCAATTTTTTGAAAATCCACTATGGTATGATGACACACTTTCCAAAGATGAAGCTCTCTTCTTGAAAGATGACAGTACGTCTATTGGAGGGGTTAGTGGTCAAAAGAAAAGGGGTGTATGTTCTCTAATGACCTCTTCATTCTTGTGTGACCCCATTCTTGAGCAAGGCCTTAATGCTTGTGGATCAAAGGGTGATTCTATATGTGGGAACACCTTGAATGAAGTTCATTTAAGTAACACCTTTCTCTACTACCTCTTTGCATATGATGATGTCCATGTACGTATGAAATTTGTTTTATATAGAGGTAGGGGTTTCTTGGGTTGGTCCATTTGTTGTTGTGACCAAACTATGTGGGTCTTTCATATGTTTGACCCCGGTAAATCCTCATGGGTGTTTGAACCCTCTTTATTCCATGATATTTCTCACAGTCGAATCCTTTGTATGCTCTACAATGCATTGATCTTATTTGATACAAAGGATAGTTGATTGTATTTCAAGTATGTGCCTCCTTGGCAAGTTGGTATGGTTGGTAACCCATGTGCTAACCCTCATGCTATGAGGATATGTTTGTTGTTTGTCCTTCTCATATTTTTGCAAGGTTCGGATTCGAGGACGAATCCTTTTGAAGAAGGGGAGATTGATACAATCATGGTTAGCTTGGAGCATATTAGGAGGGGTTTTTTACATATGGATGATAGCTTGGAGCCCGGAGAAAGCCATGGAGCAACAAATGTACAAGGCCATGGGCGATTAAGATGTCATTTGGGCAATCAAGAAGGGCCCTTATGGGTTATTTCGAAAATAGTCACTTTTGGGCTATTTTTGTAATAGGCTATTTGTGTAAAGGCAATAAGTATAAATAGTTGCCTTAGCCATTTTCATACTTAGATTATTGATGATTGAATTGTGTTGAAGAGACTTGATATTTAGTTACTTTTAGGTTAGGATATTGATTGGGTTCAATTCCAATTATTAGTTTAGAATGAGTGATTAGGGTGGATTCCCGAATTGCTTGTGTTATCTTCTTTACTTAATTGATCATCGAGTTATCATCTTGTGGATTCAATTTGGTTTCTCATGCATTTGATTGAGTTCCTTTCTCCCTTGGTTGATTGTGGAGTCAATTAGCCATTCTTTCTTCTATCCTCATCTCAATTTCTTCTAATTCTCATCTTAATTTCTCCACTATCTTTATTTTGTGTTGTTGAACTCCATATTTTCGATATCAATTTTAGTCACTCGATTGAGACCGTTATCACTAACCCTCATGCTATGAGGATATGTTTGTTGTTTGTCCTTCTCATATTTTTTCAAGGTTCGGATTCGAGGACGAATCCTTTTGAAGAAGGGGAGGATGATACGATCACGGTTAACTTAGAGCATAATTGGAGGGGCTTTCACATATGGATGATAGCTTGGATCCCGGAGGAAGCCATGGAGCAACAAATATACAAGGCCATGGGCGATCAAGATGCCATTTGGGAAATCAAGAAGGGCCTTTGTGGGTTATTTCTAAAATAGTCACTTTTGGGCTATTTTTGTAATAGGCTATTTGTGTAAAGGCAATAACTATAAATAGTTGCCTTAGCCATTTTCATAATTAGATTTTTGATGATTGAATTGTCTTGAATAGACTTGATATTTTAGGTTAGGATATTGATTGGGTTCAATTCCAATTATTAGTTTAGAATGAGTGATTAGGGTGGATTCCCGAATTGCTTGTGTTATCTTCTTTGCTTAATTGATCATCGAGTTATCATCTTGTGGATTCAATTTGGTTTCTTATGTATTTGATTGAGTTCTCTTCTCCCTTGGTTGATTGTTGATTCAATTAGCCTTTCTTTCTTCTATTCTCATCTCAATTTCTTTTAATTCTTATCTTAATTTTCCCACTATCTTTATTTTGTGTTGTTGAATTTCGTGTTTCCGGTATCGATTTTAGTCACTCGATTAAGATCGTTATCTCATATCGAACCATAGGCTTGCCCTTCAGGTAAATCGCTACTAATGTAGGGTGGCCAAACTTGAAATCACTAAGGACTTACGAGTTACGATGTTGTCTAGGGCTAAGGTGAGGATTTCATTTAGTTCAAGTGGCTACACCTCCCTAATTCTCTTTGTTATCATTTCAAAAACCACTCATATTTTTGAACTTTCACTTCACCTTATTTCTCCCTCACACAACCCAAGCTTTTCCCTTTCAATTTTTTTATCCTTCAATCTCCTTGTAACACCTTCATTTGGTAGCATCCATTTTTTTCTTTTTATTTTTCTCATTTAATTTTGGACTTTTGGAGCAATTTTCAATTCACATACGGTGCTACCTTGCACTAGAAGTGCAATTCTTTTCTTCTACATATTAATCACATACACCCCCAAACTTAGGCATTTTTCTATGTTGTCTTTTCATTTCCCCCTAAACTTAGGCTTTTAGCCTATGTTTTACTTTCAAGAAATAAGGGAGGACGGGTGCCAAGATAGAGATTCCAAGAAGGTTTAGGTATTTAACAAGGTGCCAAATAACGGTCACAAACTCAAAGGAGTTCTAGGATTGATGTCAAGGGAAGTCATTTGGATGAAGTGGTTATCAAAAAGGGCCTAAGATCCTTTTCCAAGCTCGGTCACACCTAGAATTTTGCCTTGAATCACATTCGGGGCAAGTTCTAGATGATACATATGCACAAGAATCAAAGTAACTCCTCACCACACAAGGCATCATGCCACAAGACTTCTTCACACTAGTCTCAAAATCAATTGGCACAAATGACTTTTGATAAGCTATTATGAGTTCATTACACACTCATTTATGAATCGATCAAGCCAAAACGAGAGTGTGCAAGTCATGACAAGAGAATGCTTTCCTCAAAATTTCATTTTCCCTCTTTCCATTCCTTTTTTAAAATGTTTTGCTAAGAAAAAAATTTCGGTGGATCTATTTCGAGACAAGCACAGTACGGACTCAAATTAAACTAAAACTTGGCATTTTCCCTTAGGAAAATTGCCTTCAATCTATCATAGGGAAACACCAACCCAGTTTGACACAAAAGCAACAAAAGAATAATAAAATAAAGAAAACTTTTTGCTCTTTGGGAAGAACCGTGGTATTAAGAAAATCCTCGGAGCTTATTGCTAAACTACTATTAACAAGGCGATAACCAAATTCCCGTGCTTATGAGTCATTTGAAAAACAAGCCTTGGCATAGGCCCTTAGCGTATTTGCAAGGCACGGGTAGCAAGACAATGGAATTGTATAAGACTAACCCGGCACACAATCAAGAGTTAAAAATCAAGCCCGGTTAGGACACAATTAAGCTCAAAAACATAATAAAAAGGTTCGGCAAGGGCAAGATTATCACAATCATCCAACATGCCCAACAAGGGCAAAATAAAATCTAGCAAGGAAAAATAAAAATGTCAACAAGGACCGGCAAGGGCAATAAAATATCTCAAGACCAACACGAGTAACCAAATCAAATAACACCACCTCCCCTCCATAAAAAGGAAGCAGTGCCCTCAATGCTTTAAGATCAAATAAGGAGATAAGGTGTGGAACTTCCGGAGGACTTTGAATCATCATCATCAACAACTACTTCATCAACTACAGCATCTTCACTAGGACCTGCACTACCCTTTTAGGAGTGTGCATAAACTGTGGACTCTCTAAGGACCTGCTAGAACTCTGGGTTTTGATCATCATCCAGCTCCGCATACATGGAGATTGTGAGTCCAAAAGCAAAAAGTAAAATATTTTTGTGTTTTTGACATATGTGAAAGAAAAAAATAAAAAAGAAGTTAACAAACTAAAAAGGACGGAATGCAAAAAAGTAGAAAAAAACAAAGTAGGTAACTGATGGCTCATGCGGACCAAGTGTGAACCACACTGAGTGCGCATCCACGTGACTTCGCACAAGCTAACACAAACCTACAAGGATTTCTGTAGTTGAGGTGCGAAGTTAGTGCGGACTGCACCAACAAAGGTGCACGTCGCACCATACTTCGCCCCTCGAAACAGTGAACTGGCAGCATTCTTTAATAGGGTGTGGTTCCTTGTGAGTTTCGCACCTCAAGATCTACGTGTCACATGTGACATGCAGAAGGAAATAATTTGGAATTTTTTGTTCCTTGTGTTCTTGTGAATTATGCATGTGATTCATAGAGCAAGATTTTCTTTAGACACTTGGCACCACGCAATAAACCAGCAATTTACAAAGTAGTCAAACAAAATATGACCCAACCAAATCATTCGAGTATTCAGACTTTCCCAGAATCCATTATCACCATTCAAAACAAAAGAAGAACTCAATGACTTTCCTTAAGAAGGACATTACCCCGTCTATCATCGGGAACATCAAGCCTTCAATTGTTCACAACTTGGCACAAAAGTTCAACAACAAATTCTACCTCCCCTTACAAGATCATACACCCAACAGAATTGTTAAACAAAGATCATGGGTATATGAATAGTAGCAAATTTTATCCCCAATCATCAATTTCAACCAAACCTCATGAAAAATGATGATTTTCCCTTAAGAATGATGTCACCCAATCTATCATAGGGCCAAATCATGCATTAATCACAAGTGGTTTACTCAGATTTCACCCTAAACACAGATCTCAAGGCTAAAAACTACTACAATATACATGCATAATCACATTTTCAAGTTTAACCAAGCTGATACTAAGCAAAATCCACAATACAATTCAAAATTGGGGACCCAAAATTTTAGATCTTACCCAAAATCAACATGGCAATTTAAATAAGCATGATTCACAATATGAGTTCCCAATCAACATAAAAATATGTATTTAACGTCAAGAAACTTACCACAAGTAAAGATAAATCAAAGAGAATAAAAAATTGAATCTTTTAAAGGCGCAACAATTGTGACCATGATTTTTGCCTGGAGAACCACGATGGAGGCGCTTGGGTGGAGCGGTGGTGGAGTGTAGTTGAGAGAAGGAAACGAGTTTGGGAGAAGTTTGAGGGATTTGTGGAGGATTTTGAGAGAGAATTTGGAAAGTTGAGGAAGAATATGGGAGAAGGGGTTGAAGGTGGTGGATATAAAAGGGAAAAGAAGAAGAAAAATTAGTCGGGTCGCTCTTCGGGTCGGGTCGGTCAATGGGTAGGTTATTTAAAAATTCAATACTTACCTTGTTGCATCGTGATATGTGATTCACACCTCTTGTGCAGACCACCTAAAACTTTGTGCCTCATCTTTTCATGCCCCAAACTTGGTCAGCTTTCTGTTTTGAGGTGCGAAAGAGGTGCGACGCGTACTTAGGCATGTGCGAACCGCACATCCTAGTGCACATCTCCTCCACTTTACATTTTTCTTCCAAGGTTTTTGTTTTGGAGTCCATTGGGTCATGCATCATGAACAATGTCACGTGTGAACCACACGGTCCTCCACACATCCCCTTTTTTCCCTGTTTTTCCACTTGTTCATTTTTCTTCTCCATGCATTCCTAAAACAAATCAAAAACAACAAAAGATAACTAAAAACAAAGTAAAAACATTTGGGTTGCCTCCAAAGGAGAACTTGATTAAATGTAATGGCTCAATAATAGTACCTTAAACCTTAGTATTGTCGGATAGTATGGCAATTTGGTTAGCATGGCTCCACCCTAAGAAGGGGGATTGCTCTTTCAACATCCTCAATACATCATCATGTTGTCGACTTGGCAATTCTTCAAACTTGGGCATCTTTCCCATTTCACACTCGTCAAAGGAATGATCAAACTTGCCCTCAACATCTATCACCGAGATCACCTGTAATTTATCCGGAGGCTTAGTGGGTTGGCATACATTAAATATCACTACCTCACTTCTAACTCAGAATTTGAGTTCACCGAGTTCAACATCTACGATTTCTCTCCCCATGGCTAATAGTGGTCACCCCAAGATGATGGGAACCTCAACATCTACTTCACAATTCAAGATCATGAAGTGCACTGGGAGAATAAACCTGTCGACCTTCACCAATACGTCAAAGAGGATCCCTATCGAGTGCTTAATAGACCGATTAGCCATGAGTAGACACATAGATGTAGGTTTGGGCATACCCAATCCTAAGTTCTTGAAGATCAATGGAGGCATCAAGTTGTTGCTTGCCCCTAAGTCACACAAGACTTTACAGAACACAAACAACCCAATAGTACACGGTATGGTGAATGCACCCCGGTTATCCTATTTTATTGCAACATTACTTGTCATCACAGTGCTACAATTGTGTGATATCTCAATGGTTCCGACATCAAAAAAATTCTTCTTTTTGAGCAACTCTTTTATGAACTTGGTATACCTCCACATTTTCATTAAGGCTTGAACCAAAGGAATGTTTATCGAAGCTTGCTGAACATGACAATAAACTTATTGAATTTGTGCTCTTCCTTCTACTTATTTTAGCCTTTGAGGGTATGGAGGAGGTCCCTTGGGTAGTTTGGTCGGCATACTTGGCACAATGAGAGGGTCCTTCTCAATATCAACAGCCACTTGTGGAGGAGATTCAGCCTCCTCCCTCAGATCATCAATATCAACATCCACCGGGATGTTAGGTGCACCAAGCTTCACCCCAACTTCTGGTTCTACAACATCTTTTTCATGTGCAACCTATTCTTTATTGTTACACAGCTCCACAATAGGTTTATAACTAGGCTTTTTCACTACAACAGTCGACTTCTCTGTAACATCCACAATAGACTTTTTCACTTCTAGTGACAATAGCCATAACATGAGTATCATTTTTAGGATTAGCTGTGGTGTTACTAGGGAGTGTTCCCTTCATTCTCAGATTCATTTGAGTTGATAGATGGTTCATTTGAGCTTCAAGATGCTTTATTGAGGCTGAATAAGAGTTCACAATTTAATGAAGTGTTAAAACTTTGCTTTTAAGCTTATTAACCCCTATATTTGTAGTTTGTACCTTCTTCAACATCAAGGACAATGTGCCTCAATATTTGAGTGCCCGAGATTGCTTGTGGTGGATTGATATAAAAAATCAAACTTGTTTGGAGGTATGTAAGGATTGGAGCTACGGTGATTGTATCTATCACCTTCTTTGTCATGACCCCTCCAATTTCCATCTCGTTCCTTGTCTCTATTCAAACCTTGATTCTCATACCTTGAGCAATAATACCCGAGATGAGAACTCGCCAATAGGTAGAAAAGTTTACCATCCATGATGGACATAAGCTAATCATCACTAGCCTTGATCTCTGGTGTACTTACAACATTTATGGTCTTAGCACTACCAGCCCCCATCATATGCTTGGCTAGCAAGTATACTCCCTTGCTCACATAGTTCATGGAGAAATACAAGAGCCTTACCATGATAGCCACTACAATCCACTCTACGAAGAGTTTGAGAAAGCAAATGCTAATTGACACTATGGTGGACCTCAATATAGTGGACGACAAGGTTATGGTGCACATAGAAATAGAGTGCAACCCAGAGGTTATGGTAGGAATTAAGGTGAAAGATTGTAAGATAATAGAGATCGAGGTGAATGGTTTGATGATTGGCATGGTGATCATTATGGTAATCGGGGTAAAAGATATGGAAGTCACTATGATGATAGATATGGTTATCATTAAGAAGATAGTGGTGACCATGATAGAGGATTGCACACCATCAAGGTTACTCTTCAAACGTTCAAAGGTAGTAGTGATCCGGAAGAATTCCTTGAATGGAAGTTACAAAGTGAAAGGATCTTTCTACCAACAACATTTCATATGCGTTGAAAGCCAAGTATGCCTTTACTCAATTTGAGGGATATGCATCCACGTGGTGGGAGTACAAAGTTAGAGAATGAGCTCGAGATCTCGTTCATGATTTGCCTACATGGAAAGAGTTGGTAGCCTTAATGGAAGTGAGGTATGTTCACCTACATATCATCAATAGGAACTCAACAAGGTGTGCATACTTTGACAAGATGCCAAAAGTGTTAAAGAATATTATGATGAGTTTGAGAATTTGAGAATGAGGTCCAAAGTTGATGAGCCTATACTAAACATGGTGATCCAGTTTGTTACCAACTTGAGACAAGACATCTCAAAACCCATGAGACTTCTACACTATGCAAGTTTAGAGGAGGCTTTTCGTGATGCCTCTACAATTGAAAAGGACTTGAAGGAAGAGAAAGCATACAAGTCCAAGTTTACCTCAACTTTATCATGGAGCAAGAATGAAGACAAGTGGAAGTTGTCATCTCCCCAAGAGCAGTCCAAAGGTAGTGCTCAAGCTAGTCAAGATAAAGCCGACTACAAGCTTAAAGGGGACGACAAAGCTAAAAGAGGTAATCTTAATAAACCTAACATTTCTCTTCCTTCTACTATTCAATGTCCTTCTACTATTTAATGCTTTAGATGTCAAGGTAGAGGACACATTGCAAGTGAATGTCCTAATAGAAGACCCATTCTGGTTTTGTTTGATGGGTATTGTACGGATAATGAGGACGAGTGTTAGGACAAGAGAAAGAACAATGAGCTTAATAAAGAATAAAACTTGGTTTGTGATGTAGAGAAGTTAAAGGAGAATTTAAATTTTGCTCATCTCTTGAGAAGAGGAGAACTTTTAGATTATGAAGATTATGTTGAGATTATATTGAATAGAGATTTGAAGAACTCTTTTGAGTGTATCTTGTTAGAGGGTGGATTCCCTTAGTTTAGCTTAGTGTAGCTAGTGTAATTGGGTTAGTAATGGGTGGATTCTCGTTGTTGATATAAAACTCATTTACCTTGATTTTCACTTGAGATTGCTCATATGTGGATTCATTTGAGTCTCTTTTTTCTATGGAATTCAAGCTCTCTTCCCTCTTGATTTAGTTGTAGATTCAATTAAGCCTTTCTTTCTTAACTTATCATCTCTTATTTCTCATTTATTTTTAACTTTTGCATATTTGAAAGATTTAAAATGGTAATACCAATTGGGATCTTATCATATGGTATCAGAGCTTAGGCTAAAGACTTTTTCCCGCAATTCTTAATCCTAGGTTCATAAATCTGAAAATTTCAAAAAAAAAAATGGTTGAAAAAGGGTTTTGGAAAATTTTGCAAATTTTTTTGTTGATCTAGTGTTTTGTTTGAAAATCTGATACTAGATTTGTGTTCTCTAGTATCAATTGAGTCTTGATCTAAGATTTGAGCTTGCTTAGAGAGGAATTGAAGAATTCATCATTGTTGGGTGAAGAAGCTTGAAGAACATGTTCAGTATCTGGGTTGATTGAAGGCTTCAAACCTATTGGGCTTTGATATCCTATTCATAGGGAGCTTGAATCTCAAGTTTGAAGAAATTTGGTTGAGGTTTGAAGAATCTACCATTTTTAAAGTTTAAAGAACTTGAAGAACACAAAATGGGTCTCTTCAATTTGGTTTGAATGGATTCTAATTTGTATCGGGCTTTGTTCTTTATATCGAGGAGAGGCTACGTTCCAAATTTGGAGTCATTCCGAGTTAAATATTGAGAGTTGCAAATTTGAGATTCATAAGTTGTTCTTGGTGTTCTTCAAGGTGTTGTTGAAGAAGAAGGTTAAACAAAGGAATTGAATCCAAAGGAGAAGCAAAAGGAAAGAGTACTTGTGTTTGTACAAAAGAGAATTTACCAAAAAGGGCAAGTACTAAGAAGAAAAAGGTACAAAAACTGAAAAATGAGTACAAAGAGGAAGATACAGCGTTCTGCCTAGGGCACATGTGAAGTGAGGTGCGACCAGCAGTTTGCTTGGTGCGAAACGCACCAGCACTTTGCCCCAGGTAGATCAACATTCTGTTTTGGGGTGCGAAGTCAAGGTGCGATGGGCACTCTCCCTTGTCCGAATCACATCAGCCTTGGCATGAGTTGAAAGTTGGAGAACCAATTTCCTTCATCAAATCTTAGGTTTAAATTCCTTGTTTCTTTTCTTTGATTATCTTATCATATAGAATTCCTATGACTAATTAACAACAAGTATTTGTTCTACTTACTTGTAGTTAGATCTCTTGCGTCCATTTCATTTCGTGCCAATTTCTTGGGAGCTTTTATCATTTCATCATTCGTTGGAAACTTTCTTAGCTCCGTCTGTGTGATTTTGAGTCGTCCTTATTTTGGGTAACAAGAATCCATTCATCCACAAAGGATAGGTGACTAGTGACTTGGCTTAGCAAAGGGAGTTCACTATCAATCCTTGGAAGACACTTAGGAGGTAAGTTGAGAGTTCACATACCAGAGGGTGAGGAACTTTACTACTAACCTTGTGTGTCAAATTTTGCAGGTACAATGTCAAGGGCACTTGATTGTGCTTATGAAGGAGAGAGTTCCTTTAATTTTGAGCCGGCCTTTGCCTCAATCATAATGCAAATAGCAGAGATTAATGGGAAGATAGCGAATTTAAATGGGAGCATGGATAATGTGAATGGAAGGATGGATCGTATGGATGATCGAATGGTGATTGTTGAGAGTCCTAATTAGGAGGACTCACCTCATACCACTCATGGGTCGAGAGCAGATAGGAACACGAGTTTCTCAATGACGATTACCCCAGGACATACACGTGAGTTATGCAACCCCAAAACAACCCAAGCTCTACCCCATAAATCCAACAACCTCTCCTAATGTCTAACTTTCCAAACAATGTTAGACAAAGATCTACTCATCCAAATTACTCGCTATAAGAGGAACGTCCTTTTGTAGCAAACCAAACCAAACTCCACTTTGAAATGCATCACATGCTAACTTGCATGTACCACATAACCAAAACCAAGAGCCTTACCATGATAGACACCATAATCCACTCTACGAAGAGTTTGAGGAAGAAAATGCTAATAGACACTATGGTGGACCTCAATATGGTGGACGACAAGGTTATGGTGCACCTAGAAATAGAGTGCAACCCGGAGGTTATGGTACGAATCAAGGTGCAAGATAGCAAGATAATGGAGATCGGGGTGAATAGTTTGATTATTGCCATGGTGATCATTATGGTAATCAGGGTGAAAGATATGGTGGTCACTATGATGATAGATATGGTTATCATTAAGAAGATCGTGGTGACCATGATAGAGGATTGCACACCATCAAGGTTACTCTTCTAATGTTCAAAGGTAGTACTAATTCAAAAGAATTCCTTGAATAGAAGTTACAAAGTGAAAGGATCTTTCTCACCAACAACATTTCAGATGTTTTGAAAGCCAAGTATGCCCTTACTCAATTTGAGCGATATGCATCCACGTGGTGGGAGTCCAAAGTTAGAGAATAAGCCCAACATCTCATTCATGATTTGGATACATGGCAAGAATTTCTAGACTTAATGGAAGTGAGGTATGTTACACCTACTTATCATCAAGAGGTACTCAAGAAAGTGTACATAAATTGACAAGATGCCAAAAGTATTGAAGAATATTATGATGAGTTCGAGAGTTTGAGAATGAGGTCCAATGTTGATGAGACTATACTAAACACGGTAATCCAGTTTGTTACCAACTTGAGACAAGATATCTCAAAACCCATGAGACTTCAACTCTATGCAAGTTTAGAGGAAGCTTTTCATGATGCCTCTATAATTGAAAAGGACTTGAAGCAAGAGAAAGCATACAAGTCCAAGTTTAACTCAACTTTATCATGGAGCAAGAATGAAGACAAGTGGAATTCATCCTCTCCCCAAGAGCACTCCAATGGTAGTGGTCAAGCTACTTAAGATAAAGCCGTCATAAGGTGAAAGGGGATGACAAAGCTAAAGAAGGTAGTCTTATTAAACCTAAAATTTCTCGTCTTTCTACTATTCAATGCTTTAGATGTCAAGGTAGAGGACACATTGCAAGTGAATGTCCTAATAGAAGACCTATTTTGGTTTTGTTTGATGGGTATTGTATGAATAATGAGGAGGAGTGTGAGGATAAGATAAAGAACAATGAGCTTAATAAAGAAAAAACCTTGGTTTGTGATGAAGAGATGTTACAGGAGAATTTAAATTTTGCTCATCTCTTGAGAAGAGGAGAACTTTTAGATTATGAAAATTATGTTGAGATTATGTTGAATTGAGATTTGGAAAACTCTTTTGAGTGTAGCTTGTTAGAGGGTGGATTCCTTATGGTTTAGCTTAGTGTAGCTTAGGTTAGTGATGGGTGGATTCTCTCTATTATCCCTTGGTTTAGTGGTGGATTCAATTGAGCCTTTCTTTCTTCACTTCTCATCTCCTATTTCTCATCTATCTTTTATTTCCGTATATTTGAAAGATTTCAATTAGTGATAACGGAAATACAACAAACAAGAAGAAACGAAGGAAAAGATATGAGAATTAATAACTAGGAATTGAAATTATGGGCAACAAGGGGCTAAAACCCTCACCTCCCAATTGATTCCAACAACTAGATACTAATTCAACTCAACTAATCAAGGAAACCTAAATGAAATCCACAAGTGGGAGACCTTCGATTAATTAAGTAAAGAAGTTATACTAACAATCAAGAGAGTCACCCTAATCACTCACTAATTCCTTAAGGGAATTACACTAAGTCTTACCCTAGCAACTACAAGTTTAGAGTATCAATCTTCAATATGCAAAAACTAGTCTTCCAAAATGAAGAAAAGCTACTACTTATACTAGGGAATAAGAAGACACTAGCTTTTACAGTTTTGCCCTTAATGAAGTAAGGGCCTTGTTTGGTTGCCTTCTTTTGGGAATTCTTGAATTCCTCCTTCCACCTCACTTTAATAGACCACCCACACATTGTATGCTTTCCTTTGGGATTCTTCAAGCTTCTCCAATGCTTCCCTTTTCATGAACATTGCTTGAAGGTCTTGGAGCTCTTTAGCTTGACTACGTGTGAAAGGCCTTGAAGGATAAGTGCCATCCAAGATAGTACCATCCATGCTTTACAATCTAGTATCATCCTCCCCTTCTTGAAAATGATTCGTCCTCGAATCCAATTGATCACCTACAACACAAGGAGAAAGATCACTAACATTGAAAACATTATGAACATTATACTCACTTGGTAAGTCAATCATGTATGCATTGTCATTTATCCGCTTGAGCACTTTGAAGGGTCCGTCTCCCCTTGGGCTTAGCTTTCTTTTTCGAACTTGTGGGAACCTCTCCTTTCGGAAATGAACCCACACCCAATCGTCCGGGTTGAAAATCACTTCCTTTCTTCCACGATTCTTTCGATTGGCCACCTTTGAATTGTTCTTTTCAATGGCCTCTTTTACCTTGGAATGAATGTTCATCATCTCCGTTGCTCTTTGTTAAGCATCTAGGCTCACAACAACATGGCTAGACAAAGGAGTCATAGTTAATGGAAACAAAGGCTTAAAGCCATAACATTCTTCAAATGGGGACATTCCAATAGAAGAGTGGAAAGACCGGTTATATGAAAATTCTATCAAGGGTAAATGGTCTTCCCAAGTGGTTGGGGTGCCCCTAATCATACACCTAAGCATGCTTCCAAGAGTTTGGTTGACTACTTCGGTTTGTCCATCCGTTTGAGAATGACAAGAAGTAGAAAACATGAGTTTGGTACCAAGTGTACCCCATAGATTCTTCCAAAAATGACTAAGAAATTTGGAATCCCTATCACTAACAATGGTTTGAGGGACTCCATGCAATTTAAGCACATTAATGACAAACAAAGATGCTACATGGGATGCATCATCACATTTATGGCATGGAATGAAATGAGTCATTTTAGAGAACCTATCCACTACCACAAATATGCTATCATGTCCTCTTTTAGTCCTAGGAAGTCCCAACACAAAATCCATAGAAATGTCCATCCATGGACCACTAGGAGTAGGAAGAGGGGTATACTTACCTTGCGGTCGAGTCGTGGATTTGGCTTTCTTGCATTCGAGACATTGTCCACAAATCCGCTCCACATCATGCTTCATCTTAGGCCAATAAAATTGTTCCATAAGGATGTCAAGTGTTTTGGGTACTCCAAAGTGCCCCATCAGACCACCACTATGAGCTTCCTTGACAAACAACTCTCTCCATGAACTCATGGGCACACAAACTCGCCCATTCTTGAACAAGAATCCATCAACCAATTGGAACCTATCAACTCGCTTCCCTTGACTAAGACAATTAAAAGTTTCTTCGAAATCGGGATCCATAGAATAGAATCCCTTCAAGCTTTCAAATCCCATCATTTTAGAAGCCAAGGTGTTGACCAATACAAACCTCCTTGATAGAGCATCCGCTACTACATTCTCTTTGCCTTGCTTGTAGTTGATCACATATGGAAAGGTCTCAATGAATTCAACCCATTTGGCATGTCGCTTGTTCAACTTGGATTGCCCCTTAAGATGTTTCAAGGCCTCATGATCGGTCCTTATCACGAACTCTTTGTGCCACAAGTAGTGTTGCCAATGAGCCAATACCCTCACAAGTGCATATAATTCCTTGTCATAAGTTGAGTACCGAAGAGTAGCTCCCTTTAGTTTTTCACTAAAGTACGCCAATGGTTTTCCCTCTTGCATCAAGACACCACCTATCCCAACACCCGAAGCATCACACTCTATCTCAAAAGCTTTATCAAAATTAGGTAGTTGGAGTAATGGGGAGTAACGCAACATGGACTTCAATGCTTGAAAGGACTTCTCTTGTTCTTCCCCCACACAAAAGGTACATCTTTCTTGATCAATTCGGTTAATGGGGAAGCAATTGAACTAAAACCCTTCACAAAACGCCGGTAAAAGCTCGCCAACCCATGAAAACTTCTTACCTCAGTTGCGTTGGATGGGGTCGGCCAAGTCTTGATTGACTCCACTTTTCTTCATCAACCTCTATACCACTTGCACTAACCACAAAGCCCAAGAACTCTACCTTTTCAACACAAAAAGAACACTTTTTGAGATTCACGAATAACCTTTCTCGTAGCAAAACATCAAACACTTGTTTCAAATGGCCTACATGCTCTTCGATTGTCTTGCTATACACAAGTATGTCATCAAAGTACACAACCACAAACTTGTTGATGAAGGGTTTTAGGACATGATTCATCAACCTCATGAAAGTTCTTGGAGCATTAGTCAAACCAAACGGCATCACAAGCCATTCATACAACCCAAATTTTGTTTTGAAAGCCGTCTTCCATTCATCACCCGGTTTCATTCGAATTTGATGGTACCCACTCCTAAGATCAACATTTGAGAACACACTTGATCCACAAAGCTCATCCAACATGTCATCAAGTCTTGGAATTGGATGCCTATACTTGATTGTAATCTTGTTCACGGCTCTACAATCAATGCACATTCTCCAAGTACCATCCTTTTTGGGAACAAGGATAATCGGTACGGCACACGGGCTTAGGCTTTCTTTGATCAATCCCTTTTCAAGGAGTTCTTCCACTTGCCTTTGTAGCTCCTTGGTCTCTTCCGGATTACACCTATAGGCTGGTCGGTTGGGAATTTGTGACCCCGGCACAAAGTCAATTTGGTGCTCAATTCCTCTCAAGGTTGGTAGTCCCGCGGGCATCTCATCCGGAAATAGTTCATCATAGTCCTGTAAAAGAGAAGAAACAATACTAGGCAAAATGCTAGTATCTTGGTTAGCATGCAATAAAAGATTGGTGTTGACAAGGCACACTAAAAGCGTTCCTCATCCACACCCTTTAGACAATTGTTTGGCTTGGCTATCATACACATGTTCTTCTTATTTTTAGCCAAGTCACTTCCCTCTTTTGGAACAATGGTGGAACTTTCACCTTCACTCTTTGCTTCTTCCACCCTTATTCTCTCCCGAAGCTCCTTCATAGCCCGATAGTCCTCACTCACTTGGTATGGGGTGAGAGGTGCAAGTACATATTTCTTACCGTTAATCACAAAAGCATACTTGTTGGTCCTTCCATAGTGCACAACATCTCTATCAAATTGCCAAGGCCTCCCCAATAATACATGACAAGCCAACATGGGTACCACATCACAAATCAACTCCTCATTGTACTTGCCCACACTGAATCGAATACTTGCTTATTTGAGGACCTTCATCTCTCCACTCTCATTGAGACATTGTAGCTTGTACGGGTTGGAATGCCTTCTTGTTGGAATTTGCATATGCTCCACCAAAGAACTACTCACCACATTAGTGCAACTCCCACTATCAATAATCAAAGAACACACCTTATCTTGGATCTTGCACCTAGCATGAAACAGATTCTCCCTTTGGTCAAGTTCTTCTTTGGCAAGGGCTCCCATAATTCTCCTCACAACACATGAAAGGTTGGTATTTACCTTCAACTCTTCATTATCATCAAGTAGGGGTTGCCCCCTTTCCATGAAGCAAGCAAAATTTACCCTCTCATCCAACCTTTCTTCCTCATCCCCCGAAGCTACTCTCTCCCCTTCACCTTTATCCCCCTCTCCCTCACTTCTTTCATTATGCTCATCTTCCTCATGGTTTTATACCCATCAAGAAAAGCAACAATTGTCCTTCTATTAGGACACTCACTAGCAATATGTCCCCTCCCTTGACATCGAAAGCATTGGATGGTAGAGGGTCGAGGAAAGTTGGGTTTTTCAAAGTTACCTCCTTTCTGCTTGTCATTCCCTTTGGCTTTGTAATCAACCTTGACATGAGTGTCTTGACCACTACCTTTAGATGATTCTCGAGGAGTTGGGGTCTTTCACTTATCATTGTTTTTACTCCATGAGGAAGTTGAAAAATTCTTGGCCTTGTATGTCTTCTCATCTTTCAAATCCATTTCAACCTTAGAGGCATCATGGAAAGCCGTTTCAAGATTCTCATAGTGTTTAAGTCTCAAAGGCTTCAAGATATCGGGCCTCAAGTTCGCCATGAATCGTATCACCGTATATTGCATATGCTCCTCAAGCTTGGACTTCATTCTCAAGTTCTCAAATTCATCATAGTATTCTTCAACACTCTTGGTACCTTGCCTAAGCATGTACACCTTCTTGAGAGCTTCTTGGTAGTAATCCGGAGTCAAATACCTATACTCCATTAGACCAACCAACTCTTGCCAAGTGGGCAACTCATAGAGATGACGACTCTCTCGTTCCCTCCTCTTGGATTCCCACCATGTGGAAGCATATCCCTCGAATTGAGTGAGGGCATACTTCGCCTTCAATGATTCCAAGATGTTATTAGTAAGGAAAATCCGTTCACTTTGTAGTTTCCATTCAAGAAATTCATCTGGGTCACTACTTCCTTGAACTTTGGAAGTGTAACCTTGATCGTGTTCAATCCCCTATCTTGATCATTCCGTTCTCCATACCTAGCTCCTCTATTCCCCATCCTATCTCCTCTATTCCCATAGCGTTGACCTCTTATTCCTTGGTCCCACCCTAAGTCCTGAGGTTGGACCCTTTCCCTTGGCCCTTCATAGTCATCTCTACCCCCATGCTCCCAAAACTCATCATTATTGTGAACTTCATTCATGTCGTCATAGAGAGGATTTTGAAATTGGTGGTTTGGATAGGGTGTTTGTGTGGTGTTTCGTGGAGGTGATATGTAGGAATCATGTAAGGATGCATTTGATGGATTTCGGAGTGGAGTTTGGTATAAAACTTGGTTTGCCACAAAAGGACGGTTCTCTTGTGGAGGGCGATAGGGTTGTGGATGTGGATGTGGATGTGGTGTTGGTTGCCTTGGGTAGTTTGGAGGGTTGTTTGTTTGGAAGGTGGGTTGTTGGAAGTTTCGGGTTCGATTTTGTGGAGGGTAACATAGTTGGTGAGCTTGCCCCGGAGTAATGGTGGTGGATTGCACCGATGCTCGTCTTGCCTCCTCATTTTCGACTTGGAGTGTCTTCCCTCTATTCTCATTTTCCACCCGTACCAACCTTTCCTCCATACCCCCTAACTTCCCATTCATTTCCGCCATTTGTTTGGAGAGGTGTGCAAGAACCTCCATGAGGTTTTCCGAGCTCTCCCCAACTGGACTTGCACCGTGGTGGGACATGGCACCTACAAAACTCAACAAGCAAGGTTAGTAGTAAAAGGCTCACATCCCTTGTATGTAACTCTCAACTCACCTCCTGTGGTGTCGTCTCAAAATTGGTAGTGAACTAGCTCCGCTCAATCAACTCAAGGTCACCTATCCTTTGTGGAGGAGTGGATTCTTGTGACTAGTGAAAGAAGGACGACTTGAAAGACTCTAACGGACTTGAATCAAGGAATTAATCAACGAAAATAAGACAAGAAAAGAAGAAGGAAGAAGCACGAAAGAATTCGGACTCAATAATTAAGTAACAAAAGTAGGAGAAACTACTTGTTGTTGCTTAATTTGGAGAATCAAAGAGATGATTTGATGTTTAAAAACTAGTTAACAAGTAATTAAAGATGTTAATTAGTTGTTAAATAGTTGAGAAATCTAAGAAAAATGAGTGTAGAAGAAGAAGTTTGAAGTTCCAACACTTAGAAAAAAATTGGGGTCTTAAAAGTTCCAACACTTAGAAAAATTTTGGGGTCCCAAAATTTGAGACCCCTAAAAAAAAACTAAGTATGAAAACCTGCAGAAAAAGCCCTCTGAAGTTGGTCTCACGCGCCTGGGTGAGACTGGGCGTGGAATTTATTTATTTATTTATTTATTTTTTAAATTCCACTTGTGGACCTAACAAACATTTTTGACCACTTTGACTTGGAAAAGTTGGATCAAACGTACCTTTTGGCTTCTTCTTCTTCAAGATGTTCTTGATGAATATCAAAAACACCTAGAACACCAAGAACACACACTAAACACCAATACCTTCAAATAAGCTCGGAATTGGCTCAAATTTTAGGATTAGCTTCCCCTTAACGTAGGGAACAAACTCCAATGATTTTTAAGCTCCAATTCCTCCTTAATCAATAGACCCACTTTCAAAGTTTGTAAAGTTTTAAAAGCTCAAAACACTATAATGGCAACTCCACTTCTACAACTCCAAATCTCACGAAATTTAAAATTTAGACTCAAAAAACACTAGGGAACAAGGATCTAGTGTCAAAAACAAGAAATCAAACAAGAAAATTTTCGGATTTTTTTTTTTTTCGATTTTGAAGATATCAAATTCCCAAGAGTTAGATTTGTGGGAACAAATCTAAACCAAGCTCTGATACCAAATGATAATGGAAATACAACAAACAAGAAGAAACGAAGGAAAAGATATGAGAATTAATAACTAGAAAATGAAATTATGGGCAACAAGGGGCTAAAACCCTCACCTCCCAATTGATTCCAACAACTAGATACTAATTCAATTCAACTAATCAAGAAAACCTAAATGAAATCCACAAGTGGGAGACCTTCGATTAATTAAGTAAAGAAGTTAAACTAACAATCAAGAGAGTCACCCTAATCACTTACTAATTCCTTAAGGGAATTACACTAAGTCTTACACTAGCAACTACAAGTTTCAGTATCAATCTTCAATATGCAAAAACTAGTCTTCCAAAATAAAGAAAAGCTACTACTTATACTAGGGAATAAGAAGACACTAGCTATTACAGTTTTGCCCTTAATGAAGTAAGGGCCTTGTTTGGTTGCCTTCTTTTGGGAATTCTTGAATTCCTCCTTCCACCTCACTCTAATAGACCACCCACACATTGTATGCTTTCCTTTGGGATTCTTCAAGCTTCTCCAATGCTTCCCTTTTCATGAACATTGCTTGAAGGTCTTGGAGCTCTTTAGCTTGACTACGTGTGAAAGGACTTGAAGGATAAGTGCCATCCAAGATAGTACCATCCATGCTTTCCAATCTAGTATCAATTAGTATCCCCAATTGGGATCATATCATATGGTATTAGATCTTAGGTTAAAGAGTTGTTCCTACAATTCTTAATCCTTGGTTTAAATCTGAAAATAAAAAAAGTGTGAAAAATATTTTTGAGAAAATTCAAAAAAAATATTTTTATTTTGTGTTTTTATTTGTGTTTATAACACTAGATTTGTGTTATCTAGTGTTTATTGAGTCTAGATCTGAGATTTCACCTTGTTTGGAGTTGATTTGAGGTTTTCACCATTGTTCGGTTGAAGAACTTGAAGAACAAGCAAAGAGGGTTTTGAAGATATGGGTTGGTTTGATGATTCAATGGTATTGGGCTTTGATCTCATCATCATAAGGAGTTCGAATCTCAAATTTGGAAGAAATTGGAGCTAAGTTGAAGCTTCTATCATTTTTGGATTTGAAGCTTTTGAAGAACATGAAAATATGTCTCTTTGATTTTGGTGGTAATTGATTCTATTTTGTACTGGTATTTGTTCTCTAAATCGAGGAGAGGCTACATTTCAAATTTGGGGTCAATCCGAGCGAAATTGAAGAAGTTTCAGAAATTTGAAATTCATATTGTTCTTGGTGTTCTTCAAGTCTTGGAGGAGAAGAATAGCAAAAAGAGGGTGTTTTATACAACGGGAAAAGGAAAAGAAAGAGTACTTGCATTAGTACAATAGAGAATTTAGAAAAAAGGGCAAGTACTAGGAGAAAAAGTACAAGAAAAATCAGAAAAAGTGCAAAAATTGGAAGCTTCAGGTGTCTGTTTTGGGGCTGTGCGAAGTTATGTGCGATGGGCACAATGCCTGGTGTGTTTGGCACATATATTTCGCACCTCAAGTGCTGAACTACTGGTTTCATGTGTGAAATGACGTGCGAGGGGCACAACGGAAGGTGAGAAACGCATAAGCACATGCTGAATTTATGCAAACTTCAATTTTCTCCAATGAATCTCATGTTCTAACTTCCTTGTTCTATTTATTTGATTCTAATTTACCTCTCTTGATTATTAAAGCAAATTATCAACAAGTAATTGATCCACTTAGTTGTTGATTAGTTCTTGAGTCCGAATTTCATTTTGTGCTAATTCCTTCTAGCTTTTCTCGTTTTCCAAACTCGTTGATTATTTATTGGATCCATCCGTTTGAATTTGAGTCATCCATAAGGATAAGTGATCTTGTGAATTGATTGGACAAAGGTAGTTCTCTAGGAAGGTGAGTTTTGAGTCTAAATATGAGAGACGTGAGGAATTTTGCCACTAACATTGTTTGCTAGTTTTGCAGGTAGGTTGCAAAGGAGATATAAGGCATCATGTCATCCATAGCCTCAGATACTTGTGATGATGACATGAAAAGCTATGCTTGTAGCAATGGAGGATATGATTCTAATGGTGAGGCCTATGAAGGCTATGATGAAGCCAACGAGGGCTATGACTTCGAACATGATAGTGAAGCCTATGAAGGATATGATGGTTCATGTGTCATTGAGAAAAATGGTGTTGAGAGCTACTACTCCGAAGATGAATATGAAGCAAGTGCTCATAGATCCTATGATGAAGATAAAGGAGTAGAAGAACCTTATTATGAATCCTATGATGATGGTGAAGGTTGTCACACTACACACCATGAATATGAAGGCGATGTGTGGTACAATGCTTCCTTCTGTCGGTCCTATGAATCCTTTGAGGAAAATCTTGATGAAAATAGAAGTTGTGAGATTGACTATCCTTCCTCATCTTGTGCAACTTTCTATCCTAAGAGAGGAGGTATGGATGTATGGTCGGTACCAATCTGAAGACATCATGTGGACCATAAAAGAGGTATATTTCCAACTTTCTTAAATACAATGATCTGTGATTCTTATCCTAATACCAATGTGTGTTACATGCAATATGAAAATGGTGTTAGAGGAAGTAGAGTGAATTCAAGGTTCCAAGATAGGCATGACCCGGAGAGGCAAACTCTTGGAACAAAAGTAAATATAAATGGGATCACGGGAATTGATCTTGTGCTTGATGATCAAGGTGTGGCTAATGTCATATCCCATGAGGTTGTGGAATATCCTAGTCTACCTTTAATTTGAACTTGAAGACCTATCCTTGATGAGAGGGGAGTTTGGGTTAATCAACAAGTAAAGGTACCTATTTTGCTTTGGAGCTACCAAGAGGAGGTTTGGTGTGATATAGGCTTGTTGGATACTTGTAACATACGCTTGGGAGATGCTTGGTTTAAAAATCATAGGATCCCATATGTGAAGGATTGGTACAAGTATATCATGGACTACAACATGGAACTTCTCTTCCCACCAACACCTCCTAGAGAAGTGAAATCAAATGAGCCCTTTTCGTTAAAGGATCTTGAATCCTTAAGCAATAAAGAAAGAAGGGCTTACATGCAAAGTGAATTAGACTAACTTTGTTGATGGGCTGCCAATCTTAATCCCGTGGAGTTACAAAAGACCATGAAGAAAACTACTCCCCTTGAAGATGAACCTAAGGAGTTGTTAGTGGAAGAAAAGCAAGCTACTCCTTGTGATGATGACACTAAGTAGTTGGGCATGGACGCTGAAACATCCACTCCTTGTGCTCCAAAGTGGAAACTTGAGTTGAAGGGATCTTCTAACCCTTCTCAAGGAATACTTGGTAGCTGTCCCAACTCCCTTGAAATTGAGAGACAAATGATTGAGAGGAGTAAGGGTGTGATAAGTGACTACTCAAGAGAGGAAAAATGAGAGGTTATGTGGAGTGATGTGAGAGGGTTGTCACAACCTTATACTAACTCTAGTAACTTCTCTTCTTTGTCTAGTTGTCTTGATACATATGCAAGTATTCTTGGAAGCAAATCCAATGAGGAGCCTCAAAATGTGGAGCATTATGATGTGGTTGAAATCTTCCAAGAGGAACAAATGTGCTCCAAGGATGATGACCAAGGTGGAGACGATTCTTCATATGAGCTACAAGGTAACAAAGCTAATCTCAACACTTTCATTAATGAAAATAAGCATGATAGAGACTTAAGTGTGGGTGATAGATTACCTTTACATGAGTTTGATGAAGACCTTGTGTTGAGCTTACAAGTTGTACCTTGTTTGAGGATAATATCTTGTTTGTGGATGAGGAGGTCATTCCTAATGAAGAACCTAGTGGTGTAAATCTTGATTGAGAGATAGCTCCTCTTGAGGGCTATATCTTATATGATAACCCACTTTGGTATGACAAGACACTTTCTAATGAAGCAAAGCTCTTCTTGGAAGATGAGAGTACGTCTAGTGGGAAGGATTGTGTCAAAAGGAATGATCCTTTAGGTGATAACATTGATTTTTATTATTATTTGAAAAACCCAATTAGTGATTATCCTTACAAAATTGGTAATAAATATGATCCCTTGTATGAAAACCCACCTTTGTTTGATAAATATTAGGATGAGTTAGATGACTTAATTCTAATCTTTTTGATCCTAATGGTGGTGAAGGTCAATTTGGGAATTCTTATTTGGAAGAGAAAGGTGACAATTATTTAAAATTTGATACTTGTCCCTTGGATTGTCCTAACCTTATTGGTATGCTTGATTGTGTCCTTGAATCAAATAGTGAGCTTAGAAGTAATGACACCATTGATGAGGTTATCTTGTAGGACACCTTTCATTACTACCTCTTTACACTTGATGATGCTCATATTTGTGTTCAAAATGCATTGTGTAGAGGTAGAAAACTACTTGGAGTGTGTGACTATTTGAGCAATAAAGACATGTGGGTCTCCTATCCTTTTGACCCCGGAGATCCTTTTCTAGTGTGTGGTCTCATGCTAGTAAATCTTATGAACCCCAAGGCAAATGTGTCATTGCCTATTGTGGGTGCCCGTTATCTACTTGTATCCTTGTTTGACATACTTCTGCTTCAGTTGTATGAGCTACAACTTTTTAATGCTAAGTCAATTAATTATTTGTGGGAGAGAGTTCATGGGGTACACTTGGTACCAAGATTGTATTGTCAACTTTTTGTCAGCCTCTTGGGGATGGACATCTTGATGTAGTGACTTGGACTCTTGGGAGCATACTTAGGCTCATGGTTGGAAAGAACCCTATTTCTTGTGAGGACCATTTGTTATTGATTGTATTGACCTCTAATAGAGTACTCAATCCCTCTAGTAGCATGACTCCATCGATGATCTTACTTCCCTTGGGAAGTTGCTTGAGAAAGAGAGGCATTATGTTTGAAATATCTTATCTCATCTTCTTGTGTCCTTACTTGTGGGAACACCTTAGATGAGGTTGGCATCCTTAGTACCTTTCTTTACTACCTCTTTGCATACGATGATGTCCATGTTTGTATTGGATTTATTTCTTATAGAGGTAGGGATTTTTTGGATTGGTCCAATTATCTTTGTGACCATGTTGAGTGGGTCTTATATCCATTTGACCCCAGAGACCCTCAAAGTGTTCCTCTTTGGCATGCCACTACTTGTGCTAACCCTCATACTATGAGGAATTTGTGGTTGTTTGTCCTTCCTATGTTTTTGCAAAGTTTGGATTCGATGACGAATTCTTTTCAAGAAGGGAAGGATGATATGATATCGTCTGGCAATGTTCATACTACACTTATACTTAAAGGTCCAGACAAGAGGATCTAAGCCACACTGACCCATAGAGCAGAAAAGGGAGCTTGGAAGAGCCTCATTACACTCCAAATGAAGCAATTCCACATTTGGATGATTGCTTGGAAGCAAGAGGGAGAAGACACCATGGGATGGTTGCTGCCAGAGATGTGCAAAAGCATATGTGACCCGCATGATGGATGTGTGTTTTGCACACCCCAACGCACATAAGACTTCCAATGAATCTTTTTAGTGGTGTGACACAGAGGGTGCCACACACAATCTTTGGTGTGTTTTGCACACCCCTTCTCACACCTTGTGCATTGGCCCGAGTTTGAGTGTCTTTCAAGGCCACTATTGGGAGTTTATGTAATAGTTATAAATAGGGGTTCTATTCCCTTTAGATCTTTAGATTATATTGATTGAGAATTGAAGAACTCTTTTGAGTGTAGTTTGTTACAGGGTGGATTCCTTATAGTTTATCTTAGTGTAGCTTAGGTTAGTGATGGGTGGATCCCCATTGTCGATGTAAAACTCTTTTACAAACTTGAGTTGCTCATTTGTGGATTCATTTGGGTTACTCATTTTTATGGAATGCAAGCTCTCTTCTCCCTTAGTTTAGTTATGGATTCAATTGTGCCTTTCTTTCTTCACTTCTTATCTCCTATTTCTCATCTATCTTTAATTTTCATGTATTTAAAAGATTTCAATTAGTATCCCTAATTGGGATCTTATCATAGCCTCGTTACACTCAAAATGAAGCAATTCCACATTTGGATGATGCTTAGAAGTAAGAGGGAGAATACACCATAAGATGGTTGTTGCCAGAGATGTGCGAAACCATATGCGATCCACATTTGCTTGGTGAATTTTGCAGAAGGTTCACACCAGGGAAAAGTTGGTTTCTAGTTTGATTGTGTGAAGTAAGGGGAGTTAGTCACTTCTCCTTGTGCATTTCGCACCATCCTCCACACCAACCGACAATTGCAAATTCGATTTGCTCTGACAAATCTCAGGTTCTATCTTCTTTGTTTCCTTTTGTTGATTATCCTTTCATCTAGAAATCATAAGACTAATTAACAACAAGTATTTATTCTATATAGTTATAATTAGATCTTTTGTGTCCGTTCATTTTGTGCCAATTCTTTCAATCTTGTCTTGGTTGAATTCATCGTGAATTGTTTGGCTCTTTTCCATTTGCTTTTGAGTCATCCATTGTTAGATTATTTAGCTTTTAATATTATTCTTTTTCTAAGGTAAAGTGAGAAAAATTGTAACATCCCGTATTCTGCATATACTAGTCCTATTCATATATCACTTGATATAGCCTTGTCGTATAGGTAAGGGACCCAGTTTCTTATATGAGCAGTGATAGTTTAATGTGTATTGGGAGGTGCTGTAATGCCCCATTCAGTTCAGCACGTAAACTGCCAAGTTAACCTCGACAAAAGTATTTAAACTCGAGATGGTAAGGTGGTATTTGAGTAAATATTTAGGGTGAAGTGTTAAGTTAAAGCAAAAGGGATTAGAAATTAGAAAATAGAATAAAATAAGTGAGTTGCTTGCTTGACTTAACTAAGCTAGTAGGTGACAAGTAGGTGCATCACCTACTTTGACTTATTGACCAGCCTAAAGAACTAAGTAGGTGCATCACCTACTAAGACTATTTTGACAAGCTTAGAGGGCCAAGTACACCCATCACCCACTTGAATAAATTCTGGCCCAAAGAAGTGAAAGAAAGGGGAAGAATTGGCAGCCAAGGCCCAATAAGGTTAAGTCCAACAAAGCCCATGTAAAATGGCCAAGTAGGTGTATCACCTTCTTGACATTTTATGGCTCAAAATGAGCAAGGAAAGTCGGCCAAAGCAGCCCCCCTTTAAAGGGGTTAAGACCAGCTCATTTCACTCATTTTAACTTGAAAAAAAATAGATTTTAGAAGGTCTTTCTTTCTCTCTCTCTTAGCTTCACATAGCAGCCATAAAATACCATTAGGGTTCTTAAGTATTCTCCCTCTTTTCAAGCTAAGTTGAAGGGGAGTTCAAGCTCTTGAAGAAGTACAAGTTAGGAGAACAGATTTTCAGAATTTGAGGTAAAGTTACTGCCCATTTTTGCCCCTTTTTATATACAAGTTTGATGGAGAATTATGTATGTGTTTGTGTCAAGAACCATGGGGTAGTGATTGGAATCCTTGAGTTAAAATACTTTCTTATTATGTTGAAGGATGTTTGGGATTGTTTTAGGAGGGGTTTTATGTGTATATATTTGGGACAGCTTGGTTGAACTTGTAAAAGGGTGTGTGAAGTTGTATTGAAGTATGGAAGGAGGGTGTGGTAATACACCACTTAATTGGGTGTTATGTTAACTTGCTGCCTGCACACTTTTGTATGTTGTTTGGTATATGTTGTGAAGTCGGAAGAGTTTCAAGGGACCTTATGAGAAGGTCGTACAGTATGTAGATATGTTTAGAGGAGAAGAGGTGAAAGGAACACTCTTGTTTGATCAATTACGAGCTTACTGCCTAGTTACTGATTTAGTGGGATCAAGTAGCCCAAATTAGTTAACTAGCTACTAATACTAGTTTTGCCACGTATTTCATTGTAGATAAGTAATCTGAAAGAGGGAAGCTTAATTCGTTGTAATATCCGAGTTACACAACAAGGTATGTAAGGTTTCTCAGTTTCATATTTCTTGGCATGAACTCTTATATTTGTGTTGTTACCAACGAAGTGAGTTTCCTAGTAAAGGTACTTTCAACAGTAAGCTTTGTGAGTTATTCTCTAAGCCAAATGAGGTTTATTGTATCATATAAACTCCTAAATAGTACGTTGATGTTATGTTTGCTCCTTATATCATTGTTACTGCCTTAAGTGCATGTTCACATGTCTTCTACTACTGGTCCATAGTTTTGAGCTCAATAAAGGTTACAACCACCAAAGTAACAATCTCAAAGATTAAAGAAACTAAATGAAGTAATCTGTATATGTGTGGGTGGCAGCCCAGGGGTGAAAGCCTAGCATGGGTCGATCACTATTTGTGTACTTATGGGTGGCAGCCTAGGGGCGAAAGCCTAGCATGGGCCGATCCCAATTTGTATATTTATGAGGGCAGCATCCCAGGGGTTAAATTGCCTAGCATGGGACTCCTCTTCTACCACTGATCAGTTGGTCACGTGTATTACATGCCTTACAATGATCATAAAGCAAAGAAGAGTAACCAAAGAACGTAATATACATGATTTCACAAGTGTAAGCAAATGTGATCTTCTGTTCTTATTTACACGTTTATGCACTGATACCTGATTCTATTTGAGCTCTTGTTTACATATGGTTTACTTTATGCCTTACATATTCAGTACATTCTCTCGTACTGACGTCCCTCATAGGGACGCTGCATTTCATGCCGCAGGCACATGTACTCTAGCTAGTAGACCTCCCCAGTAGGAGCACAAGACACTCGGTTGCTGTTGGTGAGGTCCAAGTTGATTCGGGGCTTTACCGAGTCTTTGGTATATATTTTGGGTATTATATAGTTAAGGATAAGGCGGGGCCCTGTCCTGACCTAAACTAAGTTTGTCTATCTTGTAGAGGCTTTGTAAACCAATGTTAAAGTAAAACTTAGTTATGTCTTTGCTCTTAACAGTTGTGGTCTCAATGTCCAGATCGTGTACATAAGTTTTGGGCCTATCTATATTGGTCTTGTTATTCAGGAAGCTTATCTATAGTCAAAGCTTCTTAATTGTCATAGTTATATGCATGATGAATCACAGGTTATAAGTTGGTTCTCTCGGGCCTTTAGGGCATCGAGTGCCTGTCCGTCTAAATGGAATTTGAGGCGTGACAAAAGTGGTATCAGAGCAGGTTATCCTAGGGAGTCTACAAAGCCATGTCTATGTAGAGTCTTGCTTATGGGTGTGTTGTGCACCACATCTATAAACAGGAGGCTACGGGACATTTAGGAGTTGTCTCTTTTTCTTCATGTCTTAGATCGTGCAATAGAGCCAATGTTATAGGTTTATCGTATATAACCTTTAAATTGTTTTCATTGTAGCAAAAATGCCGGTTACTAGGAAAAGTAAGAGTACTGGTAAGCAAGTAGATGTGGCTACTGGAGAAGGGACCAACAAATCACCACCTAGACGAGCTAATCAAAGTGAGGCTCAACATGTGTCTTCATCACGGACTTCCTCCACTCCTCCGTCTCCAGAAGAGCTAAGGAGGGCAGCAGCACCCCAAGAACCACCTATTAATGCTACTAACCAAGATTTAAAGAATGCAGTCCAATTGTTGACTCGTATACTTGCTGGTCAAGGACAAGGGCAAGCAGGTCCAATTGCAGGTACTAGTGGTGCAAATAGGGAAGCTAGTGTGCGGATACGTGATTTCCTTAATTTGGACCCCCCATCATTTACCGGGTCAGATCCTAATGAAGATCCGCAAGACTTTATTGATCAAATCCAAAGGACCTTAGATATTATGCATGTATCTAGTAAGGAAACAGTTGAGTTGGCAACATATAGATTAAAAGGTGTGGCTATATTGTGGTACGAAGCTTGGAAACAATCTAGGGGTATAAATACACCTTCAGCTAAATGGAAAGAGTTTAAAAAGGCATTCCTTGACCATTATCTGCCATTGGCGATTCGGGAGGCCCGTGCAACTCAGTTCTTAAATCTTCACCAAGGGAATATGAGCGTGAGAGAGTATAGTCTCAAGTTTAATTCTTTGGCCAGGTATGCTCCTAATGTAGTAGCTACTATGGAGGATAGAGTTCATCGTTACGTGGATAGATTGGATTCGTATCTGGTTAAGGATTGTACTATTGCTGCTTTGAACAAAGATATGGATATAGCAAGGATACAAGCTTTTGCACAAAAGATGGAGGATCAAAGGCAAAGGAGAAGGACACAAAAGTCGAAAAGAGGGCAGTCCAAGAGGGCCAGATCTATGGGCCAGTTTACGCCATCCCAAGGTGAGTTTAGGTCTCGGTTTTCTAATAGACTGCCTAGGCCATCATCTTCCTACTCTACAGCTAGCACTCCACCTCGGTTTCAAGGGTCTAGGGCTAATCAATTTGGGCAAAGGAGTGAGAGTCAAGGCTCACAAGTAGAGGGGTACCAAGAACAGGGAAGTGCGACCCAACCAAGACCTCCTAGACAATCTTGTAAACAATGTGGAAGAAATCATCCAGCCTCCAGGTATATGTCGGCTTGGAACAAATGTTTGTTTTTGGTGTGGTACACCGGGACACATGATGACAAATTGCCCTCAAAGGAGAATGGGTAGCATGGCACAACCTACTGGATCGGTTGCTGCATCATCATCATCGGTGCCTTCTTTAGGTAGGGGGCCACAGGTGCCTGCAAGTCGTGGTAGAGGTGGTAGAGGAACTGCTAGTTCTAGTGGAGTTCAAAATCGTACATATGCTCTAGTGGAACGACAGAATTTGGAGGCTTCACCTGATGTGGTTATAGGTACATTGTCCATCTTTTCATATAATGTATATGCATTAATTGATCCAGGCTCTACACTATCATATGTAACTCCATTGATTGCTGGAAAGTTTGAAGGAACGCCAGAATTATTGGTTAAACCATTTGAAGTACTTACGCCAACTAGCGAGTCTATTATAGCCAGAAAAGTCTATCATAATTGCATAGTAACTGTTTGTGACCGTAATAGATTGGCTGACCTTGTTGAGCTAGATATGAAAGATTTTGACGTTATAATGGGTATGGATTGGTTGGCTTCATGTTATGCCACTGTATATTGCCGAGCTAAGAGGGTGAGTTTCCATTTTCCAAAAGAGGCAGTCCTTGAATGGAAAGGTAATGTTGGGACACGAAGAGGTAAGTTTATTTCTTATCTTAAGGCAAAGAAGATGATGTCCAAAGGGTACATATGTTATCTAGTGAGAGTGAGATATATAGATGCGAAGCCACTAGATCTTCAGTCTATCCCAGTGGTAAATGAATTTTCTGATGTATTTCCCGAAGAGCTTCCAGGTTTGCCTCCAGAACGAGAGATAGAGTTTGGTATTGATATGATTCCAGGAACTCAACCCATCTCCATCCCTCCATATAGGATGGCCTCGACAGAATTACGAGAATTAAAGGAGCAATTAAAAGATTTGTTAGAAAAGGGATTCATAAAGCCTAGTATATCCTCTTGGGGAGCACCAGTTTTATTTGTACGCACGAAAGATGGCTCATTGAGAATGTGTATTGACTACCGGCAGTTGAATAAGGTGACAATTAAGAACAAATATCCCCTTCCTAGGATTGATGATTTGTTTGACCAGTTACAGGGTGCTAAGTGTTTCTCGAAGATTGATTTGAGGTCGGGTTATCAT
>QJPP01001504.1:72500-77500 GCA_003996215.1 Jaltomata sinuosa | reverse complement strand
AGAAAGGTCTAGGTTATATATCATATATGTGGGTACATATTGTGTATCAAGAACAAAAAAATGCGGATATGGTCGAATGGTAAAATTTCTCTTTGCCAAGGAGAAGATGCGGGTTCGATTCCCGCTATCCGCCCAAGATCCAAGATAAAGTAATTTTTTTACTATTTATTATTTCATTTCATAAATAGCATTAAATATATCCTTAAATTAAGGAGTTGGTATAGTTGGCCGTGATAGTGTAGTGATTCTATCCCTCCCCTACGTTTTCCACCCCCAAAAAACGAAAGGCGGGAATTAATTACTAGTTATCAGAGTCAACCCTAAAATAGTTTGGCAAAACAAGATGTTGCGGAGACAGGATTTGAACCCGTGACCTCAAGGTTATGAGCCTTGCGAGCTACCAAACTGCTCTACCCCGCGCCAAAGATAAGAACTGAAAACTAATAGATAAACAAGGATTAAATGCGCCCCTCCACCCTATCTGTACAAATAGAATAGCCATAGAGGACCTGGAAAAATGCTAGTAAGAAGGAGGCTAGTTTGCTAGGTTGTAGATCTTCTCCCTTATTCTTTATAGAGGAATCCCCTAAATTCAAATAAGATCTTACCGTCAAAAGCCTAATTGAGACAAATCAGCTCTTACTGTTCTCCGTGGGACCAAGCATGTTGCCGCCAGAAGCAGAACCCCGTATTTCTTCTAGAGAATCTCCTAATTGTTCCAGAGCAACTAGAAAGAGATTCTTTAACCAGAAAGAATTCGGTTCAGATCAAAGAAAGCAAGCAGCAAGTCAGTCTGCGCATAGCATACTCTCTCAGTTCTTCTCCTTTTACGACCGGTCGAAGGGGAAAGAAAAGGACCGCCTTTGAAAAAAAAAAAAGGAACTCGCTAGGCCTTCAGAACAAAGGCGATTCTGTTCATGCTTCAGACGATCTGGCTAATTCTATATACAACTATCTAATTTTCTTCTATTATATATAAAGGCGCTTATTTGGTTTACGAGCTGTTGAATGCGTTGTTCCACCAGCTTATACACCCAAAAAAAGATGTAGTAGTAAATAAGGATTGGTACGAAAAAGAGGCCGGCCCCCCTTCTTCTCATCATATTAAAGGAGCGCGGCTCTGTATGAGGCTCGTACTGCAGAGCAAGTCAAAAGTTTGACTTGAACCTACCTTTGCTAAGAGAAGAGAGAGAAGGGAAAGACAGATGGCATAATCACTAAAAGGAAGAGCATGAGACACTTACCAGTTATTCGAATTGGCATTACTCTAACAGCGAAATGCCCCAGAAAGATTGAAATAAGAGAGAGTTCCGTTTGTCCATATTTCGATAAAAAGTATCTCTTGTTTTTCATTCCCATTCCCATCGAGGTGAAGTCGGGACCTAAAAGATCGAATGGAACAATATATAGACAAGTAAATCCCTTATGGGTTCCAAGGTATTCCTTTAATTATTAAGAATTAAGGGATTTATCATTCAAAGGGAAGTAGACTACTCAAGAATTTTCGATTTTATTTGTTGGAATTGAATTTGAATAAAGAATTAATAGAAGACGGAATCACTGAAATCTTGTTTCGTCTTCACTGGGAACTTGAGTAAGGAGTAGACCTTTTTATTTTGGGATTTTCTAGAGTTTGAAAACGAGAACTCCTTTCCTTATTTGGTGTACCTACTTGAGCCGGATGAAAGGAAACTTTCACGTCCGATTTTGAAGGGGGGGAGATCCTATAGAATCCTATCCCAATTTTTCTTTTGCTAGGCCCATAACTAAAAAGCCCACTTTCTTACGATTACGAGGTTTATTCGAATATGAAATCCAATCTTGGAAATACAGCATCCCGCTTTTTTTTACTACCCAGGGTTTCGATACATTTCGCAATCGAGAAATCTCTACTGGCGCAGGTGCTATCCGAGAACAATTAGCCGATCTAGATTTACGAATTATTATAGAGAATTCGTTGGTAGAATGGGAAGAATTGGGGGAAGAAGGGCACACAGGGAATGAATGGGAAGATCGAAAGGTTGGAAGAAGAAAGGACTTTTTGGTTAGACGCGTGGAATTGGCTAAGCATTTTATTCGAACAAATATAGAGCCAGAATGGATGGTTTTGTGTCTATTACCAGTTCTTCCCCCTGAGTTGAGACCGATCATTCAGATAGATGGGGGTAAACTAATGAGCTCAGAGTGATAAGGAGAGAAAAAAAATTGGGTCAAAAGAAAATGCCATTTTGGAGTTTTATCAACAATTTGCTTGTGTAGGTGGCGATCCGGTATTTTCTGAATCCTTATGTAAGGAATTACAAAAGAAATTCTTTCAACAAAGATGTGAATTAGGAAGGATTGGTCGACGAAATATGAACCGAAGACTGAACCTTGATATACCCCAGAACAATACATTTTTGTTACCACGAGATATATTGGCAGCCGCCGATCATTTGATTGGGCTGAAATTTGGAATGGGTGCACTTGACGATATGAATCATTTGAAAAATAAACGTATTCGTTCTGTAGCAGATCTTTTACAAGATCAATTCGGATTGGCTCTGGTTCGTTTAGAAAATGTGGTTCGGGGGACTATATGTGGAGCAATTCGGCATAAATTGATACCGACACCTCAGAATTTGGTAACCTCAACTCCATTAACAACTACTTATGAATCCTTTTTCGGTTTACACCCATTATCTCAAGTTTTGGATCGAACTAATCCATTGACACAAATAGTTCATGGGAGAAAATTAAGTTATTTGGGCCCTGAAGGACTGACAGGTCGCACTGCTAGTTTTCGGATACGAGATATCCATCCTAGTCACTATGGACGTATTTGCCCAATTGACACATCTGAAGGAATCAATGTTGGACTTATTGGATCCTTAGCAATTCATGCGAGGATTGGTCATTGGGGATCTCTAGAAAGCCCTTTTTATGAAATTTCTGAGAGGTCAACCGGGGTACGGATGCTTTATTTATCACCAGGTAGAGATGAATACTATATGGTAGCGGCAGGAAATTCTTTAGCCTTAAATCGGGATATTCAGGAAGAACAGGTTGTTCCAGCTCGATACCGTCAAGAATTCTTGACTATTGCATGGGAACAGGTTCATCTTCGAAGTATTTTTCCTTTTCAATATTTTTCTATTGGAGCTTCCCTCATTCCTTTTATCGAACATAATGATGCGAATCGAGCTTTAATGAGTTCTAATATGCAACGTCAAGCAGTTCCTCTTTCGCGCTCCGAGAAATGCATTGTTGGAACTGGGTTGGAACGACAAGCAGCTTTTCTTTGATTCTTGACACATGTCATGCTGGATTTGAAGAAATAGAAATGAAAGTCTAATTCCGCTAGAGAAAGTTGAATATGAATTAAACCAAAGAGGAGTTTTTGACTCAAAAAGTTACCAGGACCGGAATGATTATCCCTGCCCGATGGGTCTACATCCATCCCTGAATGTCGTCGGGTACTGTTAACTTCCCCGCCATTCTTGTAACTGTCACCTGTAATCCGCGCAGGTGTGTCCGCACCCCCCTGAGTGGACGAGAAAGAAAGGATTTCTCGGAGCAACCCCCCAGGTTCCAGACCCAGGAGTCAACTTTCCCGTATGAGCATTCGGTACATGTATCAGTCCGTGGAAGAGTGAAAGGGTCACCACTACTGAGGATCCCCCCCTAATCTTAGATAGGTCATCTGGGGGTTCGCCGCGGTTCATTGCTGTGCTTACACACAAGGCTACCCTTTTCCGAAAGCTCCGCAGGACCACCTACCACTAGTCTTCGGCCGGAGGGGTTTATTGCACAAAAAGGCCGGGGCGCAGGCTCCCGAAGAGAGAAGCCCAACGAATGTCAGATGCAAAGCCCCGCACCTCATTAAGATCATATTGGCATACTCTCCCAAAAAAGAAAGAGCAGACCCCATTGAAGACGAGAGTGAGGTACAACAAGGCCATTTCTGTCCACCGCCCTTCTCACGGAGCCGTACGTGGACGTTACCGCTCATACAGCTCCCAGCCAGCAAGCAGTTAGCCTTCCTCTACAAGGAATGGAAGTGTGGATGAATCGACATCAAATATAGGATTGTTGTTGTACACGATCTCCATTTTAGTAGTCCTAGCTATCCACTCCACTATGTGGTAGAGTGTTCGTCCCATTATGTGATGTTAAATCATTGGGTTTAGACATTACTTCGGTGCTTTTTAATCCTTTCAAAATGGCAGCAACATACCCTTTTTGCGATTTCTCTGAAAGAATCCTACAAGACGATGGATTCCCTCGTGAAACACTTTGGATCGAAAAAGTTTGATCAATTCCAATAAATTTTTGAATTTGAAACTTGCTCGAATTGGATTCTTTCGATTTCCATACCCAAGATATATTTACGAAGTTTTTTCAATTTTTTTATTGATTGGCATTAACCCTAGACCCTTGCCCCGAGAAATAAATTAATACTTTCTACTCGAGCTCCATCATGGACTATTTACCTTCCAAGACAACAAAAAACGAGGGGTTCTAGTGAAACAGAACCAATGATGTCGAGCCAAGAGCACCTTCATTCCTACATAAAATGGTGGATGTACAAATCCACAACGGATCGTGTTCTTCAAGTCGCACGTTGCTTTCTACCACATCGTTTCAAACGAAGTTTTACCATAACATTCCTCTAAGAACCGGTATGGAATTGATTCAATTATGGAATCATGAATAGTCATTGGTTGGGCTGATGTATAAACACCATAATCTATAGTATTTTCTCTATCTTCTATATCTATAGTATATAGATATAAATAATACTATAGATATAGGTGAATAAATATTTTTCTGAAGAAGTCTTAGTAAGACCCCATCGCTAATATTTATTTGTCTAACATATTATATTAATAAATAATTTTTTTATATAAATAATAATAAAGAAGACGAATAAATGAATTCTTTTTGATTCTGCATCTTCACGTGACTTAATAGGAGAGAAAGATTTAGCTTCTAAGGAATGATTAAAACAATTTCTCTTT
>QJPP01001504.1:62500-70000 GCA_003996215.1 Jaltomata sinuosa | reverse complement strand
TTTACATACCCGCCAAGTTTATCAACTTTTTGGAAAATGCTAAAAATAAAGATACCCCTATTGTCACTCCAAAAAACGCTTCCTAATGAACTGGACAATCAGTGGGTTTCGACCAACAAAGAAAAAAGTAATAATCTGAATAAGGAATTTTTAAATCGACTTGAAATTCTAGACAAGGAATCTCTTTCTCTGGATATACTCGAAACAAGGACTAGATTGTGTAATGATGATACTAAAAAAGAATACGTGACTAAAATGTATGATCCTTTGTTAAATGGGCCATATCGAGGAACAATCAAAAAAGGGGTTTCACCTTCAATTATAAACAATACTTCGCTAGAAAATTTGAAAGAGAGAGTTAGACTAAATAGGATTCATACTATCTTTCTTCCGAATACTGATTACCGAGAATTTGATTACCAAGAATTTGAACAAAAAGCGGATACGGTTGATAAAAAACCATTATCAACAGAAATTGACGAGTTCTTAGAATTTGGTAACGAACCAAAATCGAGTTTAAATTTGAAAGGCCTTTCTTTATTTTCAGACCAAGAACAGGGAAGAGCGAATTCAGAAAAAAGAACGAAATTAGTTGTCAATGACGTGTTCGTTGCCAAGGTAGATCTTTTTCTTTGCCTTTCAAGAAATTGCGTAAGTAAAGAGAAAGATAGCCAGTCCTCTTGGGCGGCCGAGAGTGTTATGTAAAAAGGACCAAGGAGGATGCTATCCGTCAGGAGAAGGAGGAGGAGTAGGAGCTAGCTTTAGGGGCGGAATCGAATGAGAGATAAACAATGAGACAAAGGAGAGCACTTAGACAATTCACTTTGAGTACAGGGAAGTCTGCTGGTAGGAATTCCTCAGGGCGTATTACGGTTTTTCACCGAGGGGGTGGATCGAAGCGATTGCAGCGAAGAATTGATCTGAAACGAAGCACTTCGTCTATAGGCGTTGTAGAAAGGATAGAACGTGCGCCTTTTCGCTCTTCTCGAATCGCTCCAGTACGATGGACCGGGGGGGGGGTCCGCCAATGCAACACGATAGAAGAGGTCGCTCCGCCGCGTAAGATCCTCGAATCTAAATCAACCACGACTGAACCAATTCACTTGAGTGAGACAAAGGAGAGTGCCTATATCCCCATTGGGATAAAATACCTTGGGGTATTCGCTCTTCTCCTTGTCTTCCTTTTTCATTGGTACTCGGGGGGAGAGATTCCGGAAGGATTCGTTGCCGCGTGCGACACGGGAAGGGGTTCCTCGTCTGACCCTTTTTACCCTCCCCCAAGAGGGGCACAGCCGCCCATTCCCCAGCCTGAAGTTCAGCCCGTTCCGCGCGCCATCCTGGTTCCGGAATTAGAGCGCCCTCTCCTTTCGGATATCCAAAGGAGAGCGGAACTTCAGGCGCTAGAGCTCCTATTCACATCCTTCCCGTGGGAACGACTATAGAGGACAGCCCCAGAGAACTCAATGACGCTATTGTTGAGCTCATCCCGCCTATTCTATTCCTAGGTCCTGCGGAGGACCTCCGAGTCCCCATTGATTCTACTCCAATTCCAGTATCTGGCTGTTCTTCATCTTACCCGGGAGGAAGTCGAGGACAGAGTTGCAGCTTTAGATGAAAGATTGATGTTTCTATTCGAATGGTCAAGAAGTTGCATTCCGCTAATCTAACTTTGTTCGAGTGGCTTGGTCCTCTGACAAGGACATCTCTTTCTCTGCTTTAGTCCTAAAGTCCATTAGGTCATGACATTTGTTTGATTAGACGATTATCAGGTGATCCAGAAGACCTAATCAATGAGATTTGGGGCGGTAACGTTCTTTATTACTTCTTCATTTCATGTTCTAACTCCCAGTAATAGAATGGGAGACCTACACTTGACACTTGCTATCTTGCTTGATGATGGGGCATTTGGGAAAGTCGGGCCGATCGGGTGTCTTCGCGACGGTACAGAAGAAGAACGAAACGAAGTGAGAGGCCGGGGGGCAGGGAAAAGAGTCGAGTCGATCAGGCTCGACGATCGGGAGAAGCAAAACGAAATCAGGATTTGGCCGAAAAAGAAGCAAGGCTATGGATACCATGACCGATCACCATCGATAAAGAAGAATCTTTACATCACTACGGTCGGGCTATCGAACACGGGGTCAGAAGTGAATTACGAGTCGGACCAATCTGCGAATCGAGCGAGCTCCCCTTGCATGCAATGATGTGGTGGTTTTTACCTTAGATCCGGGTAATAACTGCAGTCTCATTTTGAGTATAGTGATGATGCGCTTATCTTTGCTCTCTATTACCTATTGAATCAAAGCATTTCTACTGAAATTTTGATAGGGAATAGGGAAAAGCCTTGCCTTATTCAAGACAGGAAGGAGAAGAATAAGCCGCCTGGTCCTTTCGAACGTTAATCTTAAGAAATTCCTGAACGAGAAAGCGGTATGTATGGTTGGCGTATGCCTGGAAACTAGTCCAGAATGATATCATCAACTGCACGATAGACCGCCAAGGCTTTCCAACTCTTATAGTTGATAATACATAAAGCGATAGAGCTGGTGGATGGAAATGAAAATGTCCTCCAGAATGAAAGTGATAGAATAGAGAAAGAAAGGGCGCAAAACGCAGTCCTCCGCACTAGTGGATTGAATAACCTTTTTTTGCCAACAAAGTGCATGTGTTCTTGGTTAATAAAAACACAAGTATAGGCTGGAGGACTGATACTATAAGTAGGACAAAGGCCTTCTTTAGAGTAAGACTCTTTGCTTGCTTCTTTCGGCCAGCTCAGCGGATGAGTGGCCGTATTCGACACCTCTTTCTCTTACGGCTAGGGCCCAAAGAAACGAAAGAATCGGTTACGTTTTTCATATGATCTCCTCTTATAGATAGACTAAAAAATCGAACAGAGTTCTTTTTGTAGCACTTCGCCCCTCTTTTTATTTATTCTTTGATTTTTTATGAAATTTCATAAAAAAAATTGAACTTTAAACCAAATTTTTTGATTCAACCATCTCTTTGTCTACTTGAATCGGATATTTCGAATACCAACTAAGATTTAGAATACTAATAAATCACACAATATCCCCAGTTGCTGAGGTGCGAAAGCATGGGGAGCGAACAGGATTAGATACCCTGGTAGTCCATGCCGTAAACGATGAGTGTTCGCCCTTGGTCTACGCGGATCAGGGGCCCAGCTAACGCGTGAAACACTCCGCCTGGGGAGTGGATATAGCACCATTCATCTTCATTATTTAGCAAGGTTGGACCGCAAATTCGATAAATGAAACTCTACTGACCCCAATCTGAGATCAATCTCGGTCCTTCTGACCCGGCCCTCCAGTCCAAAAGGGTTCAAATTCCCGCCTATGTCAGCTCGACCTGCTTGTTGGCTCTGATTAGGATCATCAGAACATCCTGAAAGATTCTCTTGAAAAGCTTGACTTGCAAGCGGAGAATGACGAGTCTCACCCACTTTTTGGGCCGGCTTCGTGATTTTATGCTTGGAAAATGCTCTTGTATCGCTGGGCCCCCTTTCTTTTATCAAAATCTAGCGTAACCAGAGAACAATCGAAAAGATTCTATTACCAGACATAATTGGGAGAAGCTCATCCGAAACTAGAGCTAGAAACGCTTTATTTCGTTTCGTTCCCGTTCTTCATTTCCTTCTTCTCGAATCCAAGGGGGACTTCTCATATTTAGAATCTTTCTGCGGTGTGCTCCGTTTACTATTCTTTCGTACTTTCTTCTTTTTACCACGCGATAGGTCAGCGAAGCCTGAGCGAGTTCTTACGCTTGAATGTTGACAACTCAATTCATTCGATTACTACAGGGATGAACCCAATCCGGAATATGAACCATAAAAGAAAATACCTATTAAACCGATTACAAGAATACCAGTTACAGTACCTATTATCCAAAGAGGAATCCTTCCAGTAGTATCGGCCACCCACTTCACAGCTAAAACTTAACGGGGTTGAAGCATCTTCTTGGAATCACTAAGGAAGTAGGAAAGGATCCAGGGTTGCCTGAGGCCCTGAGAGCCAGCCGGTGAAGAACGCAAGCAAAGCTGGAGCTCGGGTATTGATATATTCCATCAAGAGAAAGGAGGCAGACTGGTAAGAAGGCCCTCGTAGGGGTCGGGACCCCCACAAAGGGGGAGGGAGTCGACTGAACATCTCAGCCATTGGCGGGAATTTCGCCCGCATCCGATCCCCAATTCTTGTTCACCCCGGATGATCGTGTTGGGTGAATTGTGACCTCGTACGATCGTGTCGGGTGAGCAACAGCCGCTTCGTCACAGTACTTACTTATGGGCTAACAGGTCACACTTTGGCCAAGTGTGCCGCAAGGCTCTTGAGTTAAATGATGCTCAGGATTGAGGAAGTGGTCTTATTGGCATTCGGAATGGAGTCTGTCCCGAAGGAATCTCATCTCTCTTCCAATAGAACTGGAAGTATAAAGTCAGTAGCTTGTCCTTCTCGTGCTCTTCCAATCGGATTCCCAAAATTATTAATAGAAAGTCGACCGCGCGGAATCGAAGAATTGCAAATGACCTTACAAAAAGAATTTAATTGTGTAAACCGAAAACTGAACATTGCTGTCACAAGAATTGCAAAACCTTACGGAAACCCTAATATTCTTGCAGAAGACCTAACGAGAGGCTGAATTCAAACACACCCAAAATCCACAAGAATCGTACGAACATCTATGGAGCGTAGCAAGGAACCTTGGCTTCAGCTCTCGTCACCTCACTCAATCCTACAGCGGAAACTCGAGGAGAGGTACGAAGTCACTCGACTGAATTTGCCTTTTCCTTAGTCGACCAGCAAAACAACGAATTCAACCGCAGATACCCTTTAGCTAGCACATGCTAAAAAGAACAAGTAAATACCTGCACCACCATCCTTCCCCAAAGATTCGGTTAGTGTGCATAGACTTCTACTTTCCTTAGGCGACTTTCTTGCCTTACGAAAAGAATTTCATTTCATTTTCCCCGAGATATTGACGTAAATAGAAAACTCGCCATTCATTCATGAACTGTCTTGCCCGTGCCATCAAGAGCTCCAGCTGCAAGAGGATAGGATCTTTAGGCTGGGCTGGGCACGAAAGCTGCATGGATGTTGTGCTCAGCCTGGAATACAATCATGAAATTGAAAGTACCAGAGATTCCTAGAGGCATACCATCAGAAAAACTTCCTTCCTTTGGAATATCGCTTGTAAAGCATCCCAGGTAGTTCTCTAAGCACCGGTTAACCACCTCCCTCACTGTTTGCATGAGATTCCACTTATTCTATGTCATTTTAAGCCTTAGGTAGTTGTTCCTCCCGCAGTTCTTTTCTTGGTCTGATAGTCTTGTTAACGCTTTCTAATCTACTTTCTATCTTGTACAGATCTTCCTTGCCTTTTCTTCCTCGTCCAGTGACGGATTTGCTCCCTCTTGAAGTCAGTCTTCTTCTTTAGTAAGAAGAGTACTGCCTAAAGCAATAAGTTGTGGTGAATCCGTGTCGCTACTATAAATTTCCATAGTTCAATAGAGAAAAGAGAGAAGAGCAGGCCGATTTCCTTTACTTTATTATTAAACTTAAACAAAGAATCCTTTGACTTTGAATGCCGAAACCTTGAAAGCAAGGAAGGGCCTCTTTCCATCCATAGAATCTCTTCCTTATGCTAGCACTTTCAGCTATCTTTCTTAACCTGCTTCTATCAAAGCAGCTTGTAAACTCCGACCATCGTCTCAGTGAAGTAGCCCATGGGTATGGGATACGAACGATTAAGAGTTCTTGCTAAAAAAAAAGAAGGAATTTCGTATATAAAGATATGGGTTTCCGGGTTTAGATCGAAATGGAATCCCCGAAGTCTTTGTTCTTTTATTCTTAAATATGGGTGCTAACCAGATTCCCCATGTTATATGCGAGGTCAATAAAATTCTCCAGAGAGTGAGTTTCTGATCATAATGACCACCTAAAGTTGGATTTCCAGTTGTAGTTTTTAGTTTGGCAGCAGGGCAGGTATTCTCAAAAAAGAAAGAAAGGAAAACAGGCAGGGAGGTAAGAGCGAGTAAGACTAGGTTATAGCAAGACAACAGAGGTTAGATAGCTCTTACCGGAGGAAGAGGGTTCAGGTCACCCGTCCCCTTGACCCAGACACGAACTAATCCTTCTCTCTCTCGAATGTATGCCCGGTTTTCGTCGAATCTTTTTGATCACCTTCAAAAAGAAACTGGAATTCCGTTTTTCTTTCGTTGTTACGACAGGCTGAGAGCAGTGCCCGCTCCCTTGTATTTGGGGGAGTTGGACGGCCGTTCCGCTCTTCGGGACTTTCTTTATTCTTTTTTCGTTAAAACGTCCATGTCACAGAACCTTTCTCTAGCCAAGAATCCCATTATTGATCGAATCGGGGCGGATCCAATTCATTGGCAAATGCAAAATCTATCGTTTTAACACTCAGAAAAAAAACCTAGAAAAGAGGAAGAGTCACTAAGACAAGAGAGCTATAGGTAAGCAAGCAAGAAGGATAGGTGCAAAAAAAAAGGCGAGGCAAGGAAGACCCATTCATGTTCTATTCTATGCCATGCCGCAAATTCAGTATACCAATGTTAGCGAATCAGATTCTTCAAAAGAAGAGTCTGCAGGGGCAGCAAATCTAGTTTCCAAATAAGTCAGAATCTTAGCGGAAGCTCTTCCTTTGCCAGCTATTCCTATGTCAGCTACTACTTTGTCAGAGGCTAAGTTCCCTCTATCTTCCGGGAAGGGAGTAGAAGAAGAAGTCCTCGTGACTCGGCTACATAAATTAGCATATCATCCGAATAGATTTACAGAGAAATACAAAAGGTAACTCCAGTCTAGAGAGCTCTAGTGTATTACAGTAGCATAGAGGTTTTCCGTATATTTGGTCTAAAGCTTCGTCAGCACCGGTTTCAAAGAGGATGCTAAGTTTCTCGAAGAAAGGTGGCCATGGAAAAGAAGGTCAATCTTTTGCTCCTTTATTCGATTGATTGAATATAGTTGCGTGAAGCAGCATAAGTGCTAACCTGATCTAAGGAAAGAGGGGGAACGTGAAAGCAAGGCTATTCCGGGGCCTCAAGCGTCTGTAGGCCTATCAGCCATGAAGTACGCATAAGCGGGAATGGGCAAAAAGGACGGTTATAAGGCATCTAGAGGACCTGTTTTCGGCTGGTCATAACCAGAACGGGAAAGGGTCCTCAAAATCGGGCAAGCATTGAACCTGCCCTGAATTCAGCTTCAGAAAAAAGAAGGTCAACCGCTCCAACAGAGTGAGAGTTGCTTTCCAAACCCAGCAGAAGCTTAGTCTATTAATCAGAAAACTGGCACTAGCCGTCGAGCAACAGCCGCTATTGGACTTAGAGGCGATTAGAACTTCGTCAATATGAGAAAAAGTTCCCATAGCTCTTATATAGTGTAGTCCCCATAGCAATGGGCCTCGGTCTAGTGAGGTTTTGCTTTTTTGGGAATCATTGCTAGGAATAAGGATTGAATTGCACCTGGTTTGCTCCTG
>QJPP01001504.1:52500-57500 GCA_003996215.1 Jaltomata sinuosa | reverse complement strand
ACTGGCATAATATCTACGATTGGATTCAAAAAAGCATAGGCCTCGGGCAATTTGCCGAAGAAAAAACTACTCGAATAAAGGGTCGAATTAAGACAGATACCGATCAAACTAAAGGTATTAAGCATAACAGACTTTTTGTTCTTGGAGATAATTGCATTTTGATTGAGTTATTGATATAAGGAAAAGGAAAGTAAGTAAGGTAAACAAAAAATCCTTCTTTTTCTTTGAACCCACCCAATCAAAAATCCTCCTTTTCTCAAAGGAGAATCGAAAAAATCATATTTTCATACAATATCTTAATTGAATTATATGTAATGATCAATAAATTAAGTTGAATTCTATATCTACACATACCAAAAACATAGCAAAATCCTAGTACCAATCTAATCTATTCTATAGATATTTGGACTAGAGTTGACAAACAAACAAAACCAGCAATATACTTTATTAGTATCGCATAGAAATCTAAATGGGGCGTGGCCAAGTGGTAAGGCAACGGGTTTTGGTCCCGCTATTCGGAGGTTCGAATCCTTCCGTCCCAGAACATATATATTCTATGAGAATCTAGATTGCTTTTTTAACAATGTTCTGTTTAAAATCGAAATGTTAGCTGGAATGTGATTGTTGTTTCTGATTTTTTTCTTCGATGAATCGTTTTTTTTTTTCAAAAACTGAATCGAGATGCGTAAAGAATCCATATTCCCTATCTCGTATTCTCTACCCCCTAAATTAGCCTAATTAGATTCAATTTTCTTTTTTGTAGATTTCTTGGTATACATTTGTTCCAACCCTCAACCCTCTTTTCTAGATTCATGGATATTGAATCAATCGAACGCACTTCTAACACCTGTTCTACTTTTGGAAGACCCTGTGTTATATCACCAGATCTCGATTTTTCATATATAAATGTAACTAATGTATCTCCTTCGTAAAGGGTTTCCCCATAATGGCCATGAACAGTTGCTCCGGGGGTGGCCAAATAAGGCTTAGCTGATCGTATCACTATCGAGTCAACTTGAACAAGTATAACTTGACCCGATTTGAGGGGCGGTCCATTTTTGGCTATACATACATTTTCACAAATAAACTGTCCAAGACTAATTATTTTAGATGTCTCTTCACAATAATTGTGATGGAGAAAAGACCAATTCAAATTGAATGGATTTAAAATAATGTTACGACATGGATCGGGATTAAAAATTTTTCCATTTTCATCCATTAAATAATATTTTAATTTAATCACTTGAAAAGTCTGTTTTAAATTGTCAAGTTGCAAATAGTTAGTTACTAAGATCTGATTATGAGTTATTAAATGGTAAGATGAATAAAAATTCTCAATTGGAAGGCATGTTCCTAAAGGGCCCAATGAATTCCTAATTGGAATTAGGGGATCTTTTTTAATTGATTCTTTTATCACACTGTGATATTTTACATCCTTGAATGGCCCCATTCGAGAACAATTGGCTGCTGACAAAATGATCAACGACTGACATTCCTTATTTCTATTCAACAACGTATGAATAGTTCCTTGAGGTTGGTTAAGAGATTGTTGAATTTTTGCCTTGGAATAGGAATAAATGGAAGAAAAGGGGTTGATATTGGTACAATCTGATCCATTATCAGAGAGCAATCCTGACCCCGACGGATCATTCCTTTTTCCGATATACGCAATAGGGGATTTCACTAAGTTGATTCTTAGGAAATGTCGAATCAAACCATTTGTCCTTATTTCAACAAAAGAAGCACGGGCTTCTTCGCAAGAAGAACTTTTTTTGTCTTGGTTCCAATTCAATACTAAACAAGTCCGAACTAATTGAATACTTGTGTCAGAAATTCCTCGAATCGGTTTGCCATTTCCATAAAGGATATAATTGACAATTCGAAGTTGCACATTATCCCTTTCCTGCAATGGATCCGGTGGAAAAAGGGTTGCTAAATTTATACCGTCCGTTATTTCATATGTGACGACAGGTCGAACTAAAACAAAAAACCTTTTCTTACTAGGTGTAATCCGTTGGACATAGATCCAATTTTTCACTTTTTTGGATTCCTTGGAATTTCTTTTTCCTGTTCCTGGTGGTATCAAAACGCCGGTATGTCTGGATATCTTATCCGTCTCTCCAGGAAAATGGATATCTCCAGAAAAGATTTTAAGTTCAATTCGTTTTTTTTTTTCTCTCCACCCGGACCAACCCACCGACTCGGCTTCTTAGATTTAAGGTGATTTGTGTATCTACCCCAACGATACTATTGTTCCGTACCATTATGGAAGAAGATCCGGGCAAGATATGCACCTCTTCAGGAATGAAAAAAAATCGATCTACTTTCATTTGGTATTTTGGCCTAAATTCCTTGACTCCTCGATACTCAATCAAATCCTCTTTTTTGATGACTGAATGCGTTTCTATAGTCCCATATTTAATAATGCCCGAACTCTTTCTTCTGTATCGAGGATCATCGAAATAAGCAAGAATACTATTTCGACGGAAAATACCATTTCCGGGGATTTCAATCGAGATACCTGAACAGGGCATTAGTTCATTCTCGAGTTCTTGAATCGAGTGTAGTGGAATGATGAATTTATTTCTTCGCCTTTTTGACAATAAATCAGAATTCTCGTGGAGAATAGGCGAATATACGAGATTATACTGACCAGTACATATGATTCGATTAAGGTCTGAATAATCAGGAATCCTATCTTCTTTTTTACCATAAAAATCCGAACTAAATAATTTCTGCCTCGCCTGATCATTGGTTACTGAGAGGTTAGAAGTATATCTTCGCTTGCCAGAAAGAGAATGCGCATTCATTTGATCCTGATCCTTGTGGATCGAAAGGTAGACTAGACTGGACCTGCACGGCCCTCCTAATAATATCCATAAATGACTTGTTTTTGGTAATAGATGAACATTACCGTATGTAAATTCGGGTGCATGGTAGACATCGGTACTCCAGTGCATTTCTCCGTCTGAATCAGAATAAATATGTTTTCGAACCTTCTCTTTAAAATTCAAAGTGGATATTCCTGCGCGAATCTCAGCAATTACTTGTTCTGATTCTACATATTGATCGTTTTGAACTAAAAGCAAACTTTTGGGTGGAATATTCACATTATGTAGAATATCTTCACTCTCAATAGTTACATACAAGTCTATAGAACATAGAAAGGCGGGATGCCCATGACGTGTACGTGTCGGATGAACCAAATCCTCATTGAATTTTATTTTTCCATTAGATGGGGCTCGCACATGTTCTGCAGTACCCCCCGTGAATACTCCTCCGGTATGAAAAGTTCTTAATGTTAATTGAGTACCCGGTTCTCCAATCGATTGACCTGCAATAATACCTACAGCTTCCCCCAATTCAACCAGGTCGCCATGAGTAGGACTCCGGCCATAACATAATCGACAAATCCAAGATGTACTCCTACAAGTAAAGGGAGTTCGAATAGAGATTGGTTGTGCCCGAAAGGTTATGAATCGATTTACAAGTCCAATGCCAATGTCTTGATTTCTAGTGGCAATACATCGCGAACCCATGTATATATCATCTGCTAATACACGGCCAATTAATGTTTGACTAAAAACCCTTTCCGGCATCATCCCATTCCGAGGACTCACAGAAATACCCCGGGCGGTGCCACAATCCGTTCGACGTACAACAATGTGTTGAACTACTTCAACAAGTCTGCGAGTGAGATATCCAGCGTCTGATGTTCGTACAGCAGTATCCACAACTCCTTTACGGGCTCCGTAGCAAGAAATGATGTATTCTGTTAAAGAGAGTCCTTCGCGCAAATTGCTTTGAATAGGTAAATCAATCATTTGTCCTTGAGGATCCGACATTAATCCTCTCATACCTACTAATTGATGTACCTGAGATGCATTTCCTCTAGCTCCCGAGAAAGACATTATATGAACTGGATTAAAAGGGTCAGTCATCCGAAAATTCGGATTCATTTCTTGTCGCAAATATTCACTTGTAGCATACCATATTTCAATGGATTGACGTAATTTTTCGACCGCGTGTACATTCCCATAATGATGGTGTTTTTCCAAAATCAAACTTTGTTGTTCAGCATCTTGAACTAGCCATCCCTTAGAAGGTATTGTTAAAAGATCATCAATTCCTAATGAAATGGATGTAGCAGTAGCTTGTTGGAACCCCAGAGTTTTTACTTGATCCAGGATATGTGATGTATATGCCATTCCGAAGTGCTCTATTAATCTACTAATAAGTCGTTTCATGGCAGTTCCGTCTATCGCTTTATTGTGAAAGACCAGATTGGCCCGTTCTGCCATAAGTACCTCCATATTCCGCTGAGTAGGATTCGACAATGGGTTTGAGTCGGTGATTGTAAAACTGCCTTTTATCGATCTTGATTCGCGTATAAATTCCGGAACTATGGACCTAGCTGAACTGGAGAGCCCCGAAGTCCCACGGTATCATAGAATTACTTTACGAAAGGAGGCTAGACCAAGGCAGAAAAAAGAGTTAGGCTTCAACTGATACCCCCATCTAGCGACATCTTTGGTGGACGATTCAGGGCGTATCACCTAGCTAACCTGGAGAAGGAAGGAAGAAAAGTCTTAGCCCCAACGAACTGATTCATGTTCTTGACAGGCTTCTTGACTCCACTGCTACCCACCCTGAGTCGACTATTGATCTGTCGCCCGAGCCCGTTTTCCTTTCGTAGAGCAGGGCACTCTTCGAATGTGGGTAGACTCCCTAGCAGTCAATAAGGCGACCTTTCGGAACTACTATTCCATTCTGCTTGTCGCCCACTCTTTTGATCCGCTAGCAAGGCTCTTTACTAAAGAAAATAGGATCTCCGATCGGATGGGAAGTCAGGATTGCAGAGGGGGATGAATCAAAGACGACTTCTCTCACGAGGTATGGGATGGAGCTTATGACTTCCTTGTCATGCCCTTTGGCGCCAGCAACCTTTTGTAGGCTAATGAATCGGGTAGTCAGAGACTAGAAGGAGAATTTACTTATGG
>QJPP01001504.1:35000-45000 GCA_003996215.1 Jaltomata sinuosa | reverse complement strand
CTCTTGTCTTAGACTTAGATACCAGTTGCAAGTTTAAAGACCAGCAGCGAGGGGAAGACTCTTGTAGAGAAGTTTAGACAGGTTGACTCCTTTTTTGAGAATTCTTTATAGAAAGAAGAGAGGGAGGAGATCGAAACGAAATACTTGTAGCGAGTAAAGAACGATTTCACTTTCAAATAAAATAGTACGAGTTGTAAAAGCGTAAGAGCTATATAGAACCACCTTTGGCCGGTCTCACATCTTCCCATCCTCTACTTAGTTGTCTCAATTACATCGATCCTGAACTACGTCCAGCCCAGTATTCTTGCCCTTACCCTTTCGGTCGAGCACAACCTCCCGAGCGCTAGGTTCAAGCAACTTCATACCACTTCGTCCCTTTCACTCTTCAACCTGATCTCTACATTCATAGCTTGAAAAAGCAAAAGAGGGTCACCTCTCTTAATGACTATTCTTAAGCTTCCTTTCTTTGGGAGTAGGATCTCTTTCCTAGGAGCTCATAGAAAGATAGCGAAGTCAGATAGTTCTTTCTTGCTTTCCTTCTATCTTTCTTTCTATTTCAAAGTGGTTCAGATCACTGCTTACTTACTTGACTTGCCCCCTTTTTTTTAAGCAAAGAGGAAGTCGTGCAAGCAAGCGAAGTGGAATCTATTATCATATAAAATAGTGCAGCTCGATCAGTATAAGAATAAAGCCAGGAGGTTGGCAGGAAAGGTGACTTTCTTTTCCTTTTCGACTTCTTCCTTTAGAACTTCCTGTAAAGTGGAAGGGTAGGCCTTTGGCACCAGAAAGGTGAGGATCGAAATTAGGAGAGTGAAGAGAGGAAGGAACCCTCTTTTTAAGTCCTACGTACTGCTCTTCTCTCAATCGCTCTTTGGTATTCGGAAGTGGAAAGCGAACTGCTGGCTGTGGCCGAAAAGAGAGGTTCTGTCTTTCTTCATTCAAGTAAGAAAAAGATGGGACGCTCGCAGACCGGAAGGAAGAGAATTATTAGAACTCTCGTCCGCCCCTCTCCTTACAGTCAAGTGGCTGAACGCCCCTCTCTTTACCCTCTGTAGCTGAACTTTCTTACTTATGCGATGAGGAGCTTACTTAGTATTGAAATCGAGTTGGCAGAAAGTACCGAAAGTCGGCTGCCCGCCCTATCATCCCGTGTCTCAACCAACTTTTTTCTTGTCTCCAAATCTCTCTTTTGGCTTTTGAAACTTCGATTCGTGACAGCTACTCATACGTGCCAAAGAGGCTTCCTTCCCGCCTTGACCCAGCTAAAGGTAAAGGTACGGATTAGGTGGCGAAGAAGAGACGGAGGAGCTTCCTCCCCCATTGACGGCTCACGAATATGAGTCCCACGTTTAGGAGAAGAACTGAGAGAGTATGCTATGCGCAGACTGACTTGCTGCTTGCTTTCTTTGAGGAATTTTGGAGTGAAGGGCGATGCCAGTCAATTGAGACTCTTTTTACTACTTAATACATACCAGACTTTCATCAATCATAACTCAATTCCCGTCTTCTCTAGTGGGAATTCTGATCCCGAATAACTAAATAGCGCCAGTGAGGATGCCCATGCCCAGTCCCTTCCGCTTCTCTTTCACTACTTCCCTCATTGGGATTGGTCAAGCTCCTTCACTTATTGCTCGATCCGATCCGGAACCTATTGGGATAGCACCCTTTCCTCCTATTAGTAGGTCTTCTTGCCCGTTCAGTTCCTCTACTGGTAGTCTAGTTGTAGTTTTGAGCGGGTGAACCCATGTTCTATCTCGTAGTCACCTAAGCGGCAGAGTCTGTAAACTCAAATGGTCTGAGAGTTGCCTTTGGCTTCTGAACCTCTGAAACTGGACTGGAGCAAGCTACCAAGCTCCTCTTCCCCCTTCATCACTCTCTATCTCCGGCCCTTGCCATTAGTTAGCTTGCACTTCCCTTGCTTGCCCTTTGAGTTTTCAAAGTCAAGGTGCCTTTCCCTTTTCCCTTTTTCTGCCTTACCTCTTACTGAAGTGAAACAACTGACTGTTGTCTACCTTTGATTCTGTCTTCCGGGTGAAGGTCCTGCGGAGGTCTTTTTTAGTGAGAAAAATTGATTAGGGACAGTGACCCATGATGAAAGGAGCTATTGACCTGAGTGCTTTAAAATTAGTATTTGAAAAGCAAGGTAGGTTAGTTAACGAAAGGGTAAGGTGAGGCTGGAATGGGATATAGTAAGTGTGCCACGAGTGCTCCCTTCTGAGGCTTCTGCTTCTCTCTAATAACGAGAAAATTACTCTTTCAGAAAGCAAAGCTACAACTCTTCAGTCTAGGCTATCTAAGCTAGAACTTAAGGCCGACCTCTTTTCCAGGGATACCCCACTTCCCGGTCTAGCTTCACTAACTGTATTCACAGCTTTCCAGATCTCGGAACCAGATCTACTTTCTCATCGGCATTCTCTAAATGAATGTAGTTATGGTCTTGAACTCTCGATATATCATATGTAATGAATGATCGAGGTTGTCTTTTCGGAAGAGGTGGGTGGGAGTGGGGCAGGGCAAGAAAGTAACAATCATACCCGATATTCAGAGCGCCGGAGATAGAAGCGGCGGCAGCCATAAAGTGGAGAATTTCCATCCATTTGCTGTCTCCTTCGCTACCGCTCCGTGGGGTCAACATTAGGCAATTTTCCAGGTTCAGTTCTGACTATAGCTGCAACCTATCTCATATTTGGCCGCCTTCGATCACAAACTCGAAATTTTGGAAGATAAAGTAAAGAAAGAATTTAGGGTTAGGTTCAAGGTATGCCCAAAGGTATGCCAGTTGATTGAAAAAGAAAGTCAACTTTCAAGATTCAAGATTAGGTAAGTGTTCAATCATCCGGTGCTCTTGCCGGTCTTGGTGGTAGGGCAGTAGGTCGCTAAGAAGCTCTTGTTGAAGCAGTGTGGCAGGGAAGATGCAATAGCCGGGAACAAGCGGAACTGGAATTCGCACTTGAAATTGCGTAAAGAGAAGAGCACCGTGTCGAGAGAGATTTGAGATTCCGTAAGTAACTCAGTGAGTGCTTTCTAAGAAGGGCTTGGAAGAACAAAATGAAATAGGAACAACCGCGCTGGTCGTAATAGATCGACTTTCATGCTAGTTCTTGCTCCAGCATGAAAGTTCCATTTCAGGGAAGGACGACGTACTATGATACTTTCCGTTTTGTCGAGCCCTGCTTTGGTCTCTGGTTTGATGGTTGTACGTGCTAAAAATCCGGTACATTCCGTTTTGTTTCTCATCCCAGTCTTTCGCAACACTTCAGGTTTACTTCTTTTGTTAGGTCTCGACTTCTTCGCTATGATCTTCCCAGTAGTTTATATAGGAGCTATAGCCGTTTCATTCCTATTCGTTGTTATGATGTTCCATATTCAAATAGCGGAGATTCACGAAGAAGTATTGCGCTATTTACCAGGGAGTGGCATTATTGGACTTATCTTTTGGTGGGAGATGTTCTTTATTTTAGATAATGAAAGCATTCCATTACTACCAACCCAAAGAAATACGACCTCTCTGAGATATACGGTTTATGCCGGAAAGGTACGAAGTTGGACAAATTTGGAAACATTGGGCAACCATCCTAACTTTTTTAACGGGAACTGAGTTGACTTGCTAGGGGTAGGGCTGAGGATCCAGCATCCCAACCTGAATTAGAGGGGAGCTCCAATTCGAAGCGTGGGCTACTAAGGAAGGCCCCTTTCCATATCGGGGAGAGTCTGAAATAGTGTTTTGGAATTCATCGATATCGGCTAATTTTTCAGTCTAACGGATAGAGCTTTTTCTGCGGCATATTGAGAGCCATATAGTCTCCTGCCAATCAAAAATCCCCTAACATTATCAGGTAGGCCCAGGATCTCTAACTGCGCGAATCGAATCAAAGCGTTCTCCAATAAGGGCATCATGAGATGTAGCGGTATCTCTCCTCAGTCTATGGTCTCGATTGTGGGTGGGAAAATGAATGCTACTATTACTCTTTTTCAGCTTGAGAACCAATGAAAGCTGTGAAAAGAAAGAATGGCCGTCAGGGTTTATATGGATAGCAGTGCACTGAGGACGATGTGGAATAAATGAGGATATTTAATGTTTTATGTTTTCTAAAGAGTCAACGTTCAACGAAGGCAAATTAAGGGCTGCCACGTGTCCCGTGAACTGCTATCGTAACTGGATCTCCTACCGTCTGTCTATCTCTTATCGGGAAAGCACTTTTTTTTTATCCTTTAGTGTATGATTTGACTCCACTCAATATATCATGCCCATCAACAGACCCACTGCAGCTGTACCGGCGAAGTCAACCTAGAATATTCAGTCAGGTGTTTTCAATATGAGTACGCCCGGAAATCGGCCAGCCCTCATCCTCTTGGGATGCAACCTTACCCCCTCCTCGTTCTACCGTACTCCAGACCCCCGCACGTCAGAAGGGTGGACTGACCGCACTGATTGGATTGTTTTCCTCGTCTAAGAACCGGAAGCAGGCATTCTCTAATCCTACCAAATTCCCACTTTCACTCGAGCAGCAGATATGAGACCAGTAAGAGCGGATTCAAGACTTTCAACCTGGCTCGGCTCGTACTCACATTCGCCCTAATCAATATAGAGCCGATAGTATGAATAGGAAAGTATATATTAACTAACCATAGGCTATCCTAAGAACGATCTCTATAATAAGGAAAATAAGGAGTACCCTCATAGAAAATCGGCATGGGGTTCCGTACCTTATACTGTTAAAAGCGACTCTAAATTACATATAATAAGAACACGTCTTTACTTCACGTCTTTTCGGTTAGATAATGGACGACGATAAGCCACCGCCCAGTAGTGCTCTCTGAGCTTGATTGCTCCGAGCCGGTAACCGATAGGTCACAATCTGAATTTCTGACTGAAAAGCGGAAAGTAATAAGTTCAACGGGTAAGAGAATGCTCCTGCCTGAGCTTTCCGATCAACCAATCCCCTATTTCAGGGACATCTGTGTTAGGTAGGCCCAGGGATCACTGATTAGTCGAATGAGCCCATCTACCGCGGTCGAACTCAAATTCTGGAAATAAGTCGGGGCCCTTTTACCAAGTCTACCAGATAGAAGATGATAGAGGGCCAACTTGATAATGGAATCCGGGGACAACCAATGAGGGACGGTCATAATAAAGTTTACAAGTCATTTTCTGATGTAATTGAAGGCAAAGAGGGAAGATTTCGTGAGACTCTGCTTGGCAAACGAGTCGATTATTCAGGACGTTCTGTCATTGTACCGCCGAATTCACATCAGAAATCGCCAACATGAACACAAACGAAATCTTGAATTGCGTATAGAAAGAAAACGAACCACTTCTATTCTCGGAGCTGAGGTATATGAAGAATGGCTTTTTGGTCCCTTTCGTCCAGTGGTTAGGACATCGTCTTTTTTTTTTTCAAATTTTGTTCACATCTTAGATCTATAAATTGACTCATCTCCATAAAGGAGCCGAATGAAACCAAAGTTTCATGTTCGATTTTGAATTAGAGACGTTAAAAATAATGAATCGACGTTGTTGCGAATGAACAAGATATTGAGGAATTGTCCATACGTAAAATCAGAATTATTGATACGGGCCTTTTCCACAGAGAGCTTTCTTCGCATGCTTGAGCGCATCCCCTTTCTATTAGTAAGGTTGTCAAATTTCCTTTAGTTCCTTTATGACTATAATATAAATAATAGGGGTAGGGGGGCGCTAACGAGCAAGAAAAGGGGTGCCCAAGGGCCACCTCCTTTCTTTAATTCACAGGCACAGGAGGTCAAATTCCGATTGTTGTGAAAGTTACTGAATGAATCTATTTCATTCTAATTCGATCTAAGAAGAAAAAAATCACGCTCTGTAGGATTTGAACCTACGACATCGGGTTTTGGAGACCCACCTTTCATATCTATAGTTTAGGATATAAAAGCAGACGGTCTCGTATATGAAGAAAGAGATTGTTGACGTTAGTAGACTAATCTATTCATTGGTAGGGCATTTCTTCCTGTGACCGCCTTTCCTACCAAAAAGCTAACCCAACAAAATCCGGGTTTTTTCTAGACTAGACCTTCGGGATTTTTTTAGGGTTCATACATGCATTGATCCAGTCGAAGAACCTGCATGTAGGTTAAAGATAACCTCCTTTGAAGTACCCTGTGTGGATCCGGGGGCGAGGGGTCGAATCAAAACCTTTCTTTTCTACGCTTTCTTCTATTACGAAATGGAGAGTGTTGTTATAGTCCTGCTACTTTTAAAGCATTTCAAGTAGTAGCATCTCAAGCCAGCATAAAAAGTGTTTCCATCAGATCAGGGCTTTAGGCAAGCTAGCTAGTCAGTGAGCCAGAGAGGGTAGGAGTCACTTGACTTGGAAGAAGAATTCTCCTAAGCTCTGATATACTGGCATTCTCTTCCAACTCCGTATCCTAACTCAGGGCAAACTATCTCTAGATGGCAAAGTGAAAAGTCGAATTGATCTGCACATCCCTCTATTCCAATAGAAAACGTTAGCCTTCATCCATGAGATCGGGGTATCACTACCAGTAGGGGCCCGCTTCCATAATAGACTTTGAAACCTCGCCTTCCCTTTCGCTGTCCGATCCCGGATACCATGACTTGCCTTCAAACGGGCTTCACCTTCAAAGGAGAGTAATCGATCTGCGGACAGCAAGGCCAATGAAGATCAAATTTACCGGGGTCTGAGTCGTGTCTTGTCCTTGAGTCCTCTCTATGCCTCTCATGTCCTTCTTTCCTTCGCTTGGGACTCACTAGCACGCCGAGCCTGATTCTCTATGGCATGGACTTGATTGGATGGAGACAGATATATAGAAAGTGTGCAGTGAGGGTGCTTGTAAATCACTAGGTAGCCTAGCTCGACCCAAGCAATGCCCAAAAGTCCCATGCCTTTCTTGGTCGGACCAACCCAACCGGCGATTTCCGGCATGCCTTCTAGTTGTAGTTGACTTTAAGCGCACCTGAACTACCCATAGTCGTCTATTTACGGGCTTGCACTCAATAGTCAATCAATTCGTTTTTCCGCTTTCTATCGCACGCTTCAACTATTTGTTTATATAGTGTGTGAAGTCTAACTAATGGAAACTATGAATTAGTTCCCTTTCTGACTTGCTCCTATGAAGTCGAAAAGATTGAAAAAATAAGTCATTCACAACCACTGATGAAGGATTCCTCGAAAAGTTAAGGATTAGTAATCCTTTTTAGAAAGAGCTGGAAACAGAGTTTTGTTTTTCCACGATTGAGAAAATTTCGTCTCTCTATCAACAAATTGATTATGGGCACTACCCTGCTTCCATCCCCTATCTCACCTTCTTTTCCTATGTCGACGTTGTCATTTGGTCACTAACGGTCTAATTAGTCATAGTTTCCTTCTTCGGAGGGTTGGTTTGCCTTCTCATCCAGCTTGAGATCGGCCAGATGGGCTTTTGCTTAGCCGGCCCACACTTCGGCTACTAATAATGGGATAAGACCTTACTACTATATAGGATATGTTACCCTCTCTCCAGTGAGTGCAGTGAAGGACTCTCGCCTCACCCGCCCGTTTGACTTATGGCATCATCGACTTGCTTTTCAATCAAAGCGATTTCATAACCATAAAGAAAGACCTCTCTTTCGGGAAGAATTGTCTGAAACCAAGTGGATTTCTTTTTTGTCCCATAATCCCCCACTATTATACATATCACGATACGTCATAGCTGTAGATTTTTTTTTCCATCTCGTTTTTTTTAACGAATACATCTCGTCCTGTTTATTATTTTCTAGAACCTCAGGAACTATCCTTTCCGGCTGCCCCCTCCCCCCCTGGCTTTGCCCTTGGGTTTGTCAACCAACCTGGCATGTTCAGACCGGGGCGCCTCACTGCTATGGGACTTCCTAAAGAAAACTGCAATCGCAGTTTATCAACCACTCACAAGACCACCGAGATCTTCGACTTAGCTCCCAAAGGTAATCCACCCGGCCCTTTCCTATCTTTTGGGGAAAACGATTCATAAGCCTTCAACAGGATAAGAAACTTGAGAGGATCGACGAAGCTGAGAGCGGGATCCAGAATTTTAGGAAGCGCTTCCAAGTCTGAATATTGAAACATATTTCAGTGAAGATAACGATTTCTCAATATCAGATTTCAAAAAAACGAAGGTATGATGCTCGACTTTATAGATAGAGCGTTTAGCGGCTGTGGTATCAGATGAAAAAGAAAGACGAACGGTCTATTTCCATAACTTTTCACGATACGATGGCATTATAGTAACGAGAGCTTTTACTTCTCAGATCGGCAATCCTTCCAAACTTGATGATGCATATTGAACTTCAACCAATCTCTCGAATTTTCTATTTCATATATTTTTTTTTTACTTTTATAAAAAATGGGAATTTTTTCTTGTTGCTTGAATATTAACTATTCAATTAAAATGAAATATTACAACTATAACAGGCATTTTGTTTTTCAAATTCAAATTCGTTGGAACAAAAGAGGCCCGGCTGGGTACTGACCAGACCAGGCCATGAGAATAAGAGGGTTCTTTCGAACAAAATCAAGACAAAGAAAAGTAGCTTCTAATAACTCGTTCATTTTTGTATTTTCGAATTGATTCCGCCCCTAAAGCGAACTCCTACTCCTCCTCTTCGTGTTCTATTGATAAGAAACATCCAGCCACGCCGGCCGGTAGAAAGAGTGTTGCTACTACGCGGATCAAATAGGAAAGGATACTCTGAATCATAGAACTATAATGAAATATACGATCAACCAATATTTATCGAATTTGAAAAAGAGTCAGAAGAAATGGTTCGAGCCTCTTATTTTTCTTTCTCGAACGGTCTGGACCCGATTTTCTTTTTCAATTTCGAGAATCAACCAACGGAAAAATCCGTAGCCCAGGTGACTCACAGCCTCCCTCTCGCCCAAATAAATGAAATGGGATGAATCAAATCAATAAGCTTTTTGATTGATTCAGGGCGCAGCGAGGCGGGTTACACGTTCCACTGTGCCGAGATGTGAGGTGCAGGTGGTGATGATCACCCCGGGGTATGCGCTAGCGCCCTTGACAGGCACTCCAGAACCCGCCAACGCTCGTGAAAACCCGGGTCGGTCCTCCCCGACCGGAGGTATGGATAACGGAGCGTAAACTCGACTCTAAAAGTTTCAGTTGCCTCCCTCTCTCCGCCCTATAACTGAAAAAAAGGAGCACGGCGAAAAGCCAACCTTCTTTTTTTTTATTCGTTTGACGAGGGAAGACCTTAAGTACTGAATTAATGAAATTACACCTATATCGCGAAAGCGAGAACGGGAACTCCTAGAGCTGCTGGAGCGCCTAACCCGGCTGTTACCTCCTTCTACCGTCGCCCGCCTCTGATCAGCATTCCAACTGAGCGCCCCGGCGAATAAAGAAAACCTAGAACTAAAATGGAAGCCTAAGCCTTCACATCCGAAACAGAAAAATCATCAGTTGGAGAATCCTTTTTACAGGGTAGGCATGGTGAAGGCAGAATGGAAATAGAAAACAACTAAATGACTGCACAGGAAGTTTAGGAGGTGTCACCGTCAATCACGTAAGATAAGAAGTGACCTCAGTCTTCAGATCCTATGTGTGGCACACAGACGAATCTTGCCGATGGCTCTTTGCGAGTCGGCATTGTACCCCGGAATAGTCACCTTGGACTTAGCCGGCTGGCACAGTCTTTTCTGCGTTTCCTATTGATTTGTCCCCTGGACTGGACCTATTCTTCATTCAGAAGGGCGAGTAAAGCTTCCCCCTTACCTATGTCTCTGAGTGTTCATCGGGATGAAATTTATTCATTTTTATTATTTATTAATTCTTAATATTTTGGTCAATCGTTGAATAAAATCAACTGAAAGGGAAATCATTTCGCCCTTTTTTTTATTTAATTACACGTCGTAAACCTATACAACAAGAATTATTGACAAAAATTCTTATATTCAAATTGTTTTAACAATGAATTAATAATGAGATGGACTAAGCAATCTAAAGTGAATATTCATTGAGACGA
>QJPP01001504.1:0-32500 GCA_003996215.1 Jaltomata sinuosa | reverse complement strand
GGGCCCCAATATACCAAATCAAAGGTCTACGGTCTAGTTTCCAACTGACTAAACCGTTCGTCCATACGACTTAAGAATAGAGAGATATTCACATTTTTGTAAGACTGCGCAAGCAGACACGTCAAGGTGGGGCCCACATCCTAAGTTGGTTTATCTTGATAAAAGCAGATTTCCCTTCCTTTTAACTCGTTATTTTCACCCAAAATGCACTGAAATTTAGAGGGAAAGTCCCTAAATAATCCATGGACTTTGATCCTTTCAATTTGTAAGTTTAACGGAAGTTGCTCTACGCCACGAGCTCGTCATTTTGGTGTAGTTTATCCCGTCGATTTCATGGAGTATCTTCATGGGTGTTGATGCAGCGAGCTAGAAGTTGTTTTCTGAGTATTTCTCAGTAGCTATGGAATTATTTTGGCGAGGTATGGATCCCGTACACCTATCTATTTGTTGGATCAAGATTTTAAGCTTTTAGTTATGAAAAGTTATTGTTGCCGATATCTTCTAGTAGTTTCTTGTTGAATTTGGATCCGGTTGATGTTCCTGAAAGGAGGTAGGTTGTTAAGAATAGGATATTGAATATTTTTGTCCAGGAAATCTCCCCCTATGATCCTCCTTCGTAATTACATGTTGTAGTATCATTTTTACAGCTTTCCGAGCCACGAAGTGGTGTTTTGGAAATTGTCGCTTTGGACAGCCCCTTTATCTTATTATGTTTGGTTATTGTTGAGGTGTTCTGCTTGTGGTAAGGTGCTGGAGGGATTGGGAAATTGTGCGATTCTTTTTGGGATCGCATACGATAGTGATTGGATTGGACAACGTGAAGTACGCCTTGAAATAGTGCCTCGGGAGCTCGTCGCTCCTTTGAGATGTGGTTAACATATTGTTGTTGGATTTAGCTGTCATTTATTATTGTTATTGGCCTCATTTTATGTTTTGGAGTTGGCTGGTAGCGAGTGTGACATTAAAAACTTATCAAATGGCTATGGCTCATTCTTGCAGCCTTGTCGATTCTAGCAATTATTCCATTACCTTAGTTGGTCAGGCTTCATAGAGACATTTTTGGGACTTCAGTTGAAAGTGTTTTTGTGATTTGGAACTTCCCGGAGCAGTTTGAGCCTGGACAACGCTGTTCCCATAGCTAGTCATCAGATGACAGGTAGGTTATGGCTTTCCCTACCTAGACTCTGCATATATAGGATATAACTGCATTAATTAATATCCTTGGGTGGGTTATTAGAGGTTGGTACCCCAGACCTTGTCGGCCTTGTTCGTCCGCTATTTTATACGTTGTTTGTAGTATTCGCGTAGTATTGTATATTACCCTTGTAGTCCTGTGTGACCTTGTATTGACTCTGGAACATAGATGGTGGGTTATTTGGGGAATGTACGCGAGACCCGGACATAGAGATGTTCCTTTTAGGCTGGTTATGTCTGCTGAGTAGCTGTTGGGCCCGTGCAGGGCTAATAGGTATTGTTGTGAGCCGTTGGGCTACTTTTATATTTGTGTGCGAGCATATCATCCATGAAAAAGATTTTCCCCTGCATGTTTTACTACAGTTTTGGCTGCGAGCCACTATCGACAGTTTTTCCTAAATTTGTGTGGCCCCGGGGGCCCATTTTTGGTACTGTTGATGATAGAAAAGAGGATTTTTGGATATTTTGGAACTGATGTTATTACTGGTACTTGTCTCTACGGGGCAGAGCACTAGACTTGATTTACTACAGTTTTAGACCCAGTTACGCCCTAGCACCCTTGGAGGGTTTTTTGAGGCATTTTCTACTACTTTAGTCCTGGACAGGGTCTGGGCATGCATATTTGAGACTGTATCTCTATCTTGATCCCGGACTTGTTTCTGGATGACATGTCTTGATACTGAGTTTTAGTATGGGGTCGGGGACCCCCATGGACCTTGCTGATCCGGGCCTAGGGCTTCGGGCTGCGTATGCCGGAGGGAGGGGTATACAGTGGAGTAAAGGTATAAAGGCTGAGACCTTCCATGGAACCTACCTGCTGGGCCCGATTGGCACCGGAGGAGGTACATACATAGGTTCTATTTTACACATCATATCATATCATGCATTGGATTCCACCCTTATTTGCTGAGTATTCAGTGTACACTCTAGTAGTATGGGATGCCAGAGGGTTTGGTTTCACTTTATTGTGTTCCTCGGTTGTATGGGCGGCCGTTGGAACTGTAGGTAGATTACATTTACGCCTGTCTTTATTTAGAACTTGTCTTAGCACTTGGTTAGCGATGGATTAGTGATGGTTAACCTATTGAGGCTTCGGTTGTGGGATGTCTGATTATTGAGAGGCCTAGGGAGTCCTATCTTATTGAGGCACTTTTGTGTGGTCTTCTGAGTAGTGTGTGAGATTCTGGTGGGAAGCTGAGCGGTATCTCTCGATTATTGTGGTCTAGTTATTTCATCCTAGGGTGGTACTTGTGAGGTGATTCCCTGGTTATGCTATCATGTAATTGGATTGGTGTTATGATTTTCTTATACTTGTTGATTCTATTTTGAGTATGTTAGACTGCTCTTCGTCTTTTCCTTTTACTTGAGGTTACCGGTATACTGCCATTTTCTCAACTCTCTCTCTACTTACTTATATTATTATACAGGGACTCCTGGTGCGTTCTTCTTTCCATCACCTGCGATTCTCTGTAATTGTATTTTCTGTGCTAGCATGTTTTACTTGTAGCTTTTGGTTGTATATTCTTTGTGCTAGCTCCTTGTGCCTTCTTTATTGTTTCAGTGACTGATTTCTTGCTATCTGTTACTTACTGCTTTTATATCTTATATGCGCTCAGTCGGTCGATGATGCCTTCTGCACTTATTGGTGCAGATATTAGGTGAGCTTTCGCTGTTGAACTCATTGGAGACTCGTGCAACTTTTGGATCTTCAAAACTAGGGTGAGCGCCTGATGGTCGGTGCTTGTCTACAACTCATATTTTGTACTGTTACTCTTTGTATATTAAGAGACAGTTGTACTTATCATTTTGTTACTTCTAGCACTTGTATTCTATTAGAAGCTTATGTACTGTCGATATCGAGTCTTGGGGTTGGTGTAGTTTCAATATGTATATATTCGGGTAAATTGCTTCCGCATTGTCTTATCTTTATATTCTGCTTCTGCTTATGTTAGCTTGTTGAGCGTATTGGTTAGGTAGTAGCCCATTACTAGTTATTCTGGGCTACAGGGATTGGTTTGCCTACTAGAGGGTTGTAGGTGACATCATGACCTAAGAGATCGGGTTGTGACAGCTTGGTATCAGAGCTCTAGGTTCACCAGTGACATGGTACAGAAGCAAGTATCTAAGTAGAGTCTCACGGATCAGTACGATGACGTTCGTATCCTATCTGCGGGAGGCTACAGGGCATTGTTAGGAAAAGTTTCATCTTCTTGGCTCCTCATAGTGCGTTCCTGGCTCTATTGACTTCTAAACTTTGGCTGTTCATTCATTCTGAGATTCCTCATACGAATGCGATAGAGGTTAGTGCCGAGGCTTTTGTGCTTGTTGCTTCAGTGCTTCCATCAATGTCAGGACTCCAGAGTGAGGGTTTACCGCACTAGATAGGGGGTGTCGGGTCTGCCCAGCCTCCGATTGGATTTATATCGACCTCAGCGCTTCAGGACACCGTGGCTAGGACTCTGAGTCCTCCGATGAGTGTTTCAGTACCTGGTTCATCTAGTGGTGCTTTAGTTAGGGTTGAGCTTCCAGTTCTTCAGCAGGGTTGTCTGTTGGTATTGGAGTACGAGAGAGATTTTCCCATCAGACTTCATCTGGTAGAGGTTGTTTTCGGTGTGGTAAGCATGGGCACATTGCTAGAAATTGCCCCACAATTGTGTATCCCAGACAGCCTGGTTGTTATTATTGTGGAGAGATTGGTTACCTTTATAGAGCTTGTCCCCGGCGAGGGCCGGTTAGGCCTTCAGTTTTGACTACTCAGTCCAGCGTTAGATCCCGTTAGCTTAATGCTCCTCTTGGTGGGCCAGAGGTAGAGGTTCCTGACACCGCTGCTCCAAGTCTGGCTTTTGCTACCTTCGACTTATGTTAGTCCCGCTCGTGTTACGACTCTATCCCTTCTGTCGTGTAATTGCTTATATGCCTACCTGCTACTTGTTTAAGTTGTTTGGCTACCCAAATTGTAGTATCGATATGTTGTTTTATTAGTAGTTTATTATTTAGTAGTGGATGGGGGTAAGTTAGCCTTGAGAGGTGTTTTCCCAGAGTTGTAGCTCGTGGGTAGTTCTTTTTAGCCTGTTTCTAGTTGGGCTATCCCTGTTTCATTGTCATTTTGGACTTGTGGCTGAGTTGCCCTTGTTGAGCGGTCCTAGATGGTTGTTGCCTAGGACGTTATCTAGCTTGGCTAGAGATACCTGTGATGGTTCGGTGTATTATCGATAGTTGGGCCGTAGTTGAGATTTTGCCTCAGTTAAGAGATATTGGTTTTGCTAGTGTGCATAGATTGGTTTGGTCTCCCGAGTGTCTAGAGTCGACCCTCTTTGTTGATTAGCTTAGGAAGTTGGCAGGTATGTGGGTTGTTCCCATAGTCTCCTTCACTTCCTGGTCCATTGGGTGTTTTGTTCTATCCCTAGCTCCAGTTGGAATGAATCTTAATTGTAGTTCTTTCGATGAGCTCTGGATGTTGGCATCGTGATTGGGTCTTGAATTTACATACTTACGACTAAGTGTTGATCATAACCTCGTGGTTAGGTTGTATTTGTAAGCATTTCGGGTGAGTTGGGCATCCAACCCATTCTTCTCCTGCCTTATTGAATTTGATGTGTAGCTATGCGTAGTAAGGTAATGGCTTCAGATTCTTATTCGAGAAAGGATTTGTAAGGTTTAGTATGTGCTAAGAAAGGATTTTTGTTTAGTTGAAAAAGAAGGGAGATGCCTCTTTGTTTGTGTTTATGTGTCCTCGTAATTTCCTGAGGTGGCGATGAAGGTTTTCTTTGGGATTGTGTGTCGGTGATTTGATTCAGCTGTCTACACATAGCCGTAGGTTTTTCATCGATTGGTTTTTGTTTCAGTAGCAACTGCGGTGTTGGTAACTTACATATTCAGGCCTAGTTGGCTTGGGTTCTTAAGGGTTCATTGGCAGCATACGGGTTCGACCAAGGCTTTAGTTGGTTGTTTTGAAAGTTGGGGTTCAGAATCATGGCTTGGCAGGTTACATCGGATGGTTTGTGGCATTTTCTATTTGGTTGCAGCATCCTAGTGCCGGGAGGCAGTGGGTGCGGGAAACTTAGCTTCTTTACTTTAGTTGTGGATGTGGCTATTGGCCTTGGACACCTAGTCCTTGGCTAACCTCTGCATGAGGCGGGATATTCTAGATTTCAGTAGTGTTCTAGTTAGTACGAGGTCCTTCTACCATGGTTGGACAGACTCACCGGCGTAAGTTTGAGCTTCAGCAGTGGTGTATGCTTTATGTGGTCAGCTTGTGCGGGTTGAGACTAGCGAGGCTATTTTATGTTCTGATGATACGTAGAGACTGGTAATCGCCATTCATTTGCCAAGGATTTGAAAGCTTGTTTAATTGATTCTTCTAGAGTTATTGTTTATGTGGGGTTCCAATGTTGGTTAGACTCGGCCAGTACGGACTAGAATTTCATTATAATGTATGCTTCAAAGTGATTGGTGTTTGCAGAACCAGTAGAGCGGTTGATTTGAGCCAAAGGAATGAGTTGAAAGTAGATGCAGAAATTTCTATGGCTAGATGGTAACTTTGAACCCCAGGCACCTTTTTCCTTTCCCTTCAGGGTGTTTGGAATTGATATTCATGGCATGGTGGACTTATTCCTGAGGTAAGATTCGTAAGGCGATTTCACATTCAAATGGTGTTCGAGTGTTCGGAGTAGCAGCAGTGTTTTCTAGAGTTGGGAGCTTGGCTCATGGTTACAGACTTCGTGGTAGGCTTACCACACTTCTTGCAGGATCGTGGTTTTGGTGTGGGTCTTTTGGGCAGGTTGCCCTGGTTCATTCACTTTCAGTTGATTCAGACCTGGCACGGTTTAGTTAGCAAGTTCAATGTTAGCAAAAGTTTTCGTTCGTTGGTTGATGGTCACTCAGGGCATGTAAGTTTAGTTTTCAATGATATGCTACGGGTTGTTATCTTGAATGGCTAAGGCTAGTAGCCTATATCTTGGCTTGAAGTGAGTTTGAATAAAATGGGTGACTTTGTTCATGGTAAAGTATAAGTAGGAACTATGGATCTCCGATGTGTTAGTTGATGTTTCGAGGGTGGTTTGGGTGTTCGACTTGTATGTAGCTTCCGGTTTATGGTGCTAAAGGATTCAGTTTAGATTAAAAAAAAGGGGTTTGGCGGAACAGCGGGTTCATGAGTTTGAGTTTTGGGTTGATGGATTTTCTGGTAAACTTGGTATGGTTTTGAGGATTCGAGTTTTGTGTGTTGATAGCCTTGGTGCTCTAGTTTTGGTGTTCTGTAGGTGCTTTTCGGTTAAGATCCTCGAGGTTCAGTTTGGGTTAGCAGATCTTTGGAGGTTGAAATCTAGCTTGGCTAGTAAGAAATTAAGGCTTGTTTCTGTTCTGTTGGGCGTCTCTCGGTCGTGGAGGCTACCCGGGTTGTCTGAGAGAGTAGTGAGGGCGTGCTATCTACTGTTCTTACATCTCTGGTATTTTCTTCCTTCCTAATTTTCGGGGACAAATGTCTTTTTAGTAGTGGATGATGTAATGACCCTTCCGGTCATTTACACATTTTGGCCTTTCTTGTACAATTAGAGCTTACTTGTAGCCGCCCAAGTCATTTATGGCTTGTCAGGACCGGTAGTTCGGTGCCCAGGCCATTTGTTTGGTCTTTATGTCTGTTCCTCATTTTATAGCTTCAACTTTGGAAATCGTTGACTTACGTCAACATTCTTCGTAATACCAAAGAATTAAACCAAGGTTCTAGGTCAAAGGAATCCCTTACTCGAAAGTTCGAGTTAAACAAATGCCTCGTGTAACACCTCGCCCATTTGGAAGGTTTAAAGTAACCCGTGCCTTTGGGGTAAGACTAATAGTGTCTAATATACTAAGAAGGATGTGTTATGAGGTATTATAATCGCAAAATGGTCGTATGATAAGTTTTGAAGTCAAGCAAGTTGCGAAACAAAAGTCGGAAAAATTTATTGTAAATTCCTTTAAGGAGTTCTCTTCAAATTTGGGTTAAATGTCTTGGGGTGTTTATCCCTATCTATAAAGAGTTAGTGGCCCCCCAATATACCAAATTGAAGGTCTACGAGTCTAGTTTCCAACGCACAAAACCGTTTGTCCATACGACTTCATAATAGAGAGATATTCATATTTTTATAAGACTGCACAAGCAGACACGTCAAGGTAGGGCCCACATCCTAAGTCGATTTAGCTTGATAAAAGCAGATTTCCCTTCGTTTTAACTCATTATTTTCACCCAAAATGCACTGAAATTTAGAGGGAAAGTCCCTAAATAATACATGGACTTTGATCCTTTAAATTCGGAAGTTTAACGGAAGTTGCTCTACGTCGCGAGCTCGTCATTTCTGTGTAGTTAGTCCCTTTGATTTCATGGCGTATCTACGTGAGTGTTGATGCAGCGAGCTAGCAGGTGTTTTCTGAGTATTTGGCAGTATCTATGGAGTTATTTTGGAGAGGTATGGATCCCGTACACTTATCTATTTGTTGGATCAAGATTTTAAGCTTCTAATTATGAAAAGTTGTTGTTGCCGATATCTTGTAGTAGTTTCTTGTTGAATATGAATCTGGTTGTTGTTCCTGCAAGGAGGCAGGTTGTTTAGAATGGGATATTGAATATTTTTGTCCAGAAAAACTCTCCCCTACGATCCTCCTTCTTAATTACATGTTCTAGTATCATTTTTACAGCTTTCCGAGCAACAAAGTGGTGTTTTGGATATTGTGGCTTTGGACAACCCCTTTATCTTGTTATGTTTGGTTATTGCTATGGTGTTCTGGTTGTGGTAAGGTGCTGGAGGGATTGGGAAATTGTGCGATTCTTTTTGGGATCGCATACGATAGTGATTGGATTGGACAACGTGAAGTACGCCTTGAAATAGTGCCTCGGGAGCTCGTCGCTCGTTTGAGATATGGTTAACATATTGTTGTTGGATTTAGCTGCCATTTATTATTGTTATTGGCCTAATTTATATTTTGGAGTTGGCTGGTCGTGAGTGTGACATTAACACCTTATCAAATGGCTATGGCTCGTTCTTGCAGCCTTGTCGATTCTAATAATTATTCCATTACCTTGGTTGGTCAGGCTTCATAGAGACACCTTTGGGACATCAGTTGAAAGTGTTTTTGTGATTCAGAGCTTCCCAGAGCAGTTTGAGCCTGGACGACGCCGTTCCCGCAGTTAGTCATCGGATGACAGGTAGGTTATGGCTTTCCCTATCTATACTCTGCGTATATAGGCTATAACTGCATTAATTAACATCCTTGGGTGGGTTATTATATGTTGGTACCGCAGACTTTGTCCACCTTGTTCGTCCGCTATTTCATGCGTTGTTTGTAGTATTTGCGTAGTATTGTATATTACCCTTGTGGTCCTATGTGGCCTTGTATTGACTCTGGAACATAGAAGGTGGGTTATTTGGGGAATGTCCGCGAGACCCGAACATAGAGATGATCCTTTTAGGCTGGTTATGTCTGCTGAGTAGCTAATGGGCCTGTGCAGGGCTAATAGGAGTTGTTGTGAGCCATCGGGCTACTTTTATATTTGTGTGTGAGCATATCATCCATGAAAAAAAATTCCCCTGCATGTTTTACTATATTTTTGGCTGTGAGCCACTACCGACACTTTTTCCTAAATCTAGATGGCCCCAGGGCCTGTTTTTGGTACTGTTATTGATAGAAAAGGGGATTTTTGGATGTTTTCGCACTAATTTTATTACTGGTACTACTCTCTGCATGGAAGATCACCAAACTTGATTTTTATTACTGATACTAGTCTCTGCGGGGCAGAGCACTAGAGTTGATTTACTATAGTTTTAGACTCGGGTACGCCCGGGCACCCTTGGAGGGGTTTTTAAGGCATTTTCTACTACTTTAGTCCTGGACAAGGTCTGGGCATGCATATTCGATACTAGGTCTGTAACTTGATCCCGGACTTATTTACGGATGACATGTCTTGGTACTGAGTTTTAGTATGGGGTCGGGGACCTTCATGGACCTTGCTACTCCGAGCCTGGAGCTTCGGGCCGCGTGTGCCATAGGGAGGGGTATACGGTAGAGAAGAGGTGTACAGGCTGAGACCTTCCATGGAACCTGCCTACTGGGCCCGATTGGCACCGGAGGAGGTACATACAGAGGTTCTATCTCACATATCATATCAAATGATGTATTGGATTCCACCCTTGTTTGTTGTGTGTTCAGTGTACGCTCTTGTAGTATGGGATGCCAGAGGGTTTGCTTTCACTTGATTATGTTCCTCGGTTGTATGTGCGGCCGTTGGGACTGTAGGTAGACTATATTTACTCCTGTCTTTATTTAGAACTTGTCTTGGCACTTGGTTAGTGATGGATTAGTGATGGTTAACCTGTTGAGTCTTCGGTTGTGGGATGTTTGATTATTGAGAGGGATAGGGAGTCTTATATTATTGAGGCACTTTTGTGTGGCCTTCTGAGCAGTGTGTGAGATTCTGGTGGGAAGATGAGTGGTATCTCTCGATTATTGTGGTCTAGTTATTTCATCCTAGAGTGGTACTTATGAGGTGATTCCCTGGTTATGCTATCATGTGATTGGATTGGTGATATGATTTTCTTATACTTGTTGATTCTATTTTGAGTATGTTAGACTGCTTTCCATCTTTTCCTTTTACTTGAGGTTACCGGTATGCCGCCATTTTCTCAACTCTCTCTCTACTTACTTATATTGTTGTACAAGGACTCCAGGAGCGTTCTTCTTTCCTTCACCTGTGATTCTCTGTAATTATATTTTCTGTCCTAGCATGTTTTACTTGTAGCTTTTTGTTGTATATTCTTTGTGCTAGCTCCTTGTGCCTTATTTATTGCTTCCGTGACTGATTTCTTTCTATCTGTTACTTACTGCTTTTATATCTTATATGCGCTCAGTCCGCCGATGATGCCTACTGAGTACCCATGGTTTTGGTGCTCATACTACACTTCTGCACTTTTTGGTGCAGATATTAGCTGAGCTTTTGCTGTTGAACGCGTTGGAGACTCGTGCAACCTTTGGATATTCGAGACTAGGGTGAGCGCCTGATGGTCGGGGCTTGTCTACATCTCATCTTTTGTACTGTTACTCTTTGTATATTTGGAGATAGTTGTACTTATCATTTTGTTACTTCTAGCACTTGTATTCTCTTAGAAGCTTATGTACTATCAATACCGAGTCTTGGGGTTGGTGTAGTTTCATTATGTATATATTCGGGTAAATTGCTTCCGCGTTATCTTATCTTTATATTGTGCTTCTGCTTATCTCAGCTTGTTGAGCGTATTGGTTAGGTAGTAGCCCATTAATAGCTGTTCCAGGCTATGGGGATTGGTTCGCCTACTAGGGGGTTATAGGTGCCATCATGACCTGAGAGATCGGGTCGTGACAACGAGGAACCCTGAACTGAAATAAATAATTTTTCCGATGGAACCTTCTCTTCTACCGTAGATTGGACGTAGATACACGACCAAAACCATTATTCTTTTCTATTCATTATTCTTTTTATTACCAAAGCAAATAACCATACCAAATGCAGATAGCGAAAGAGATGAATCCGTTGTTAGGAATCATTAATTCCTAGAAATGATTGTTCGGGTATGTCATAGAATTTTTTTGAAAGACAAGAATCAAATACTTTTCTGTGGTGGAACAAAATATCTCTCATCTCCCCCTCGAATAGATTCTTATTTTTTATTTCCTAAGGAATGGTGTTATGTTATTTTGAAGGGTGCACTAATCCCTTGAATTCGGTACCAACGGGTATCACCCCCCCCCCCCCCAAAACAACGTTCTCTTTTAGGCCTTTCAAACAATCGATACGACCCCGGAGAGCCGCTTTTGCTAAAACTCGAGTAGTTTCTTGAAAACTCGCTTCAGATATGAAACTATGAGTATTGAGAGATGCCCTTGTTATTCACAATAAGATGACTAGGTAACATATCACTTCTTCCAAAGTACGCCCCATTCGTTCTGCTCGCAACAATCCAAGAAGTTCTCCGGGTGAAAAAACTTTAGACATTCCATCTTCTGAAACCAACACTTTTGATGTTATTTGACGTACAATAATTTCTATATTCCTATTATGAATCTGCACCCCCTGGGAGCGATAAACCTATTGGATTTTATTAACCAAAGAGATTTGGCTTTGCGCTACAGTTAGCTCAACACCAATCAAGAATCCCCAAGGAATTCCAAGAAATCTTGGTATATATTTGTTCCAACCCTCAACCCTCCTTTCTAGATTCATGGATATTGAATCAATCGAACGCACTTCTAACACCTGTTCTACTTTTGGAAGACCCTGTGTTATATCACCATATCTTGATTTTTCATATATAAATGTAACTAATGTATCTCCTTCGTAAAGAGTTTCCCCATAATGGCCATGAACAGCTGCTCCGGGGGTGGCCAAATAAGGCTTCGCTGATCGTATCACTATCGAGTCAACTTGAACAAGTATAACTTGACCCAATTTGAGGGGTGGTCCATTTTTTGCTATACATACATTTTCACAAATTAACTGTCCAAGACTAATTATTTTAGATGTCTCTTCACAATAATTGTGATGGAGAAAAGACCAATTCAAATTGAATGGATTTAAAATAATGTTACGACATAGATCGGGATTAAAAAAATTTCCATTTTCATCCATTAAATAATATTTTATTTTAATCACTTGAAAAGTCTGTTTTAAATTGTCAAGTTGCAAATAGTTAGTTACTAAGATCTGATTATGAGTTATTAAATAGTAAGATGAATAAAAATTCTCAATTGGAAGGCATGTTCCAAAAGGGCCCAATAAATTCCTAATTGGAATTAGGGAATCTTTTTTAATTGATTCTTTTATCACACTGTGACATTTTACATCCTTGAATGGCCCCATTTGAGAACAATTGGCTACTGACAAAATTATCAATGACTGACATTCCTTATTTCTATTCAACAACGTATGAATAGTTCATTGAGGTTGGTTAAGAGATTGTTGAATTTTTGCCTTGGAATAGGAATAAATGGAAGAAAAGGGGTTGATATTGGTACAATCTGATCCATTATCAGAGAGCAATCCTGACCCCAATGGATCATTCCTTTTTTCGATATACGCAATAGGGGATTTCACCAAGTTGATTCTTAGGAAATGTCGAATCAAACCATTTGTCCTTATTTCAACAAAAGAAGCACGGGCTTCTTCGCAAGAAGAACTTTTTTTGTCTTGGTTCCAATTCAATACTAAACAAGTCTGAACTAATTGAATACTTGTGTCTGAAATTCCTCGAATCAGTTTGCCATTTCCATAAAGGATATAATTGACAATTCGAAGTTGAACAATATCCTTTTCCTGCATTGGATCCAGTGGAAAAAGGGTTGCTAAATTTATACCGTCCGTTATTTCATATGTGACGACAGGTCGAACTAAAACAAAAAACCTTTTCTTACTAGGTGTAATCCGTTGGACATAGATCTAATTTTTCACTTTTTTGGATTCCTTGGAATTTCTTTTTCTTGTTCCTGGTTCTATCAAAACGCCGGTATGTCTGGATATCTTATCCGTCTCTCCAGGAAAATGGATATCTCCATAAAAGATTTTAAGTTCAATTCATTTTTTTTCTCTCCACCCGGACCAACCCACCGACTCGGCTTCTTAGATTTAAGGTGATTTATGTATCTACCCCAACAATACTATTATTCCGTCCCATTATGGAAGAAGATACGGGCAAGATATGCACCTCTTCAGGAATTAAAAAAAATTGATCTACTTTCATTTGGTATTTTGGCCTAAATTCCTTGACTCCTCGATACTCAATCAAATCCTCTTTTTTGATGACTGAATGCGTTTCTATAGTCCGATATTTGATAATGCCCGAACTCTTTCTTCTGTATCGAGGATCATCGAAATAAGTAAGAATACTATTTCGATGGAAAATACCATTTACGGGGATTTCAATCGAGATACCTGAACAGGGAATTAGTTCATTCTCGAGTTCTTGAATCGAGTGTAGTGGAATGATGAATTTATTTCTTCGCCTTTTTGATAATAAATCAGAATTCTCGTGGAGAATAGGCGAATATACGAGATTATACTGACCAGTACATATGATTCGATTAAGGTTTGAATAATCAGGAATCCAATCTTCTTTTTTACCATAAAAATCCGAACTAAATAATTTATGCCTTGCCTGATCATTGGTTACTGAGAGGTTAGAAGTATATCTTCGCTTGCCAGAAAGAGAATGCACATTTATTTGATCCTGATCCTTATGGATCGAAAGGTAGACTAGACTGGACCTGCACGGCCCTCCTAATAATATCCATAAATGACTTGTTTTTGGTAATAGATGAACATTACCGTGTGTAAATTCGGGTGCCTGGTAGACATCGGTACTCCAGTGCATTTCTCCGTCTGAATTAGAACAAATATGTTTTCAAACCTTCTCTTTAAAATTCGAAGTGGATATTCCTGCGGGAATCTCAGCAATTACTTGTTCAGATTCTACATATTGATCATTTTGAACTAAAAGCAAACTTTTGGGTGGAATATTCACATTATATAGAATATCTTCACTCTCAATAGTTACATACAATTCTATAGAACATAGAAAGGCAGATTCCTATGACGTGTACGTGTCGGATGAACCAAATCCTCGTTGAATTTTATCTTTCCATTACATGGGGATCGCACATGTTCTGCAGTAACCCCCGTGAATACTCCTCTGGCATGAAAAGTTCTTAATGTTAATTGAGTACCCGGTTCTCCAATCGATTGACCTACAATAATACCTACAGCTTCCCCCAATTCAACCAGGTCGCCATGAGTAGGACTCCGGCCATAACATAATCGACAAATCCAAGATGTAATCCTACAAGTAAAGGGAGTTCGAATAGAGATTGGTTGTGCCCGAAAGTTTATGAATCGATTTACAAGTCTAATGCCAATGTCTTGATTTCTAGTGGCAATACATTACGAACCCATGTATATATCATCTGCTAATACATGGCCAATTAATGTTTGACTAAAAATCCTTTCCGGCATCATCCCATTTCGAGGACTCACAGAAATACCCCGGGCGGTGCCACAATCCGTTCGACGTACAACAATGTGTTGAACTACTTCAACAAGTCTATGAGTGTCATATCCATCGTCTGATATTTGTACAGCAGTATCAACAACTCCTTTACGGGCTCCATAGCAAGAAATGATGTATTATGTTAAAGAGAGTCCTTCGCGCAAATTGCTTTGAATAGGTAAATCAATCATTTTTCCTTGAGGATCCGATATTAATCCTCTCATACCTACTAATTGATGTGCCTGAGATGCATTTTCTCTAGCTCCCGAGAAAGACATTATATGAACTAGATTAAAAGGGTCAGTCATCCGAAAATTTGAATTCATTTCTTGTCGAAAATATTAACTTATAGCATACCATATTTCAATGGATTGACGTAATTTTTCGACCGCTTGTACATTCCCATAATGATGGTGTTTTTCCAAAATCAAAATTTGTTGTTCAGCATCTTGAACTAGCCATCCCTTAGAAGGTATTGTTAAAAGATCATCAATTCCTGATGAAATGGATGTAGCAGTAGCTTGTTGGAACCCCAGAGTTTTTACTTGATCAAAGATATGTAATGTATATGCCATTCCGAAGTGCTCTATTAATCTACTAATAAGTCATTTCATGGCAGTTCCGTCTATTGCTTTATTGTGAAAGACCAGATTGGCCCGTTCTGCCATAAGTACCTCCATATTCCGCTGAGTAGGATTCGACAATGGGCTTGAGTCGGTGATTGTAAAACTTCCTTTATCGATCTTGATTCGCGTATAAATTCCGTAACTATGGACCTAACTGAACCGGAGAGCCACGAAGTCCCACGGTATCATAGAATTATGTTAGGTACCATATGAATAGGCCCGAGAAAACCCCTGTATAGCTTCTTCGATTTCTCGATAAAGAGCAATATGACTAATAGTGGTTCGAATGTATATAAAAAGGAATTGTTTTTTTAGACTTCTTACTATTAGATAGTGTCCATAAATCTCATGAAAAGTACCTAAAGATTCATAGTGAACTTCGATGGGAGTTTCTCTTGAAGCAATAACGCATTGATCTAGTCGCCACCGGAGCCATAAAGGACTATCTAAATTGATTCGTTTCTGCCGATAAGCTCCAATTGTATCATAGGAATTCGAAAAAAAAGGTTCTTTCGTATACTTATAGTAACTATTGTCACCTCTTTTTTAATTTTGATAGTTTCTGCGATTGCATGGATTATATCTATTTACACAAATACCTTGATGATTTCCGCTCATTAATACATAGAGTCCAATAAGCATATCTTGCGTTGGTACGGAAATGGGATCCCCAATAGCTGGAGACAAAAGATTCATAAGAGAAAACATAACTAAATGGGCCTCTACTTGAGCCTCCAAGGATAAAGGTACATGAACAACCATTTGATCTCCATCAAAATCGACATTGAATCCCTTGAAAACTAATGGATGTAAACAAATAGCGCGCCCCACCACTAAAATGTGCTGGAATGCATGTATGCCTAATCTATACAGAGTGGGTGCTCTATTCAACAATACAGGATGTCCCTGCATAACTTCTTGAAGGATTTCCCATACAATCGGCTCTTTTTCTCGAATTTTACTATTAGCAACTCCTATGTTCGAAGCAAGATGTTGTCTAATTAGACCACGAATTACAAATGTCTGGAAAAGTTCTATTGCTATTTCACGAGGCAATCCACATCGATGTAATAAAAGTGAAGGACCCACGACAATGACAGAACATCCTGAATAATTGACTCATTTGCCAAGCAGAGTCTCACGAAATGTCACGACTCGATTTCTCAAGTCATGATGGAACCTACCATCCCCAGTAGGCGAACCAATTTCCGTAGCCTAGAACGGTTAGTATGGGCTACTACCTAACCAAAACGCACCAGCAAGCAGAAATAAGCGAAAGCAAAACTCGCATATAAATACATAAAGGAAACTACACCAACCCCAAGACTTGGTATCAATAGTACAGAAGCTTCTAATAGGATACAAGTTCTAGTAGTAACAAAATACAACATAAATTGCCTCCGAAAGTACAAGGAGCAATAGTACAACAGACCATCAGGAGCTCACCCTAGTCTCAAAAATCCAAAAGCTGCATGAGTCTCCAACGTGATCAACGGCGAAAGCTCAGCTAATATCTGCACAAAAAAGTGCAGAAGTGTAGTATGAGCACCAAAACCACGGGTACTCAGTAGGTATCATAGGCCGACTGAGCGCATATAAGATATAAAAGTAGTAAGTAATAGATAGCAAGAAAGCAGTCACTGAGGCAATAAGCAAGGCACAAGGAGCTAGCACAGATCATCCATAACCAAGAGCTTCAAGTAACACATGCTAGCACATAGATACAATTACACGGAATCACAGGTGAAGGAAAGGAGAACGCACCTGGATTCCTTGCACAACAATATAAGTAAGTAGAGAGAGAGTTGAGAAAATGGCGGTATATCGGTAACCTCAAGTGGAAGGAAAAGACGGAGAGCAGTCTAACATACTCAAAATGGAATCAACCAGTATAAGGAAATCATAACACCAATCCAATCATATGATAGCATAACCAGGGAATCACCTCACAAGTACAACCCTAGGATGAAATAACTAGGCCACAATAACCGAGAGATACCACTCAGCTTCCCACAAGAATAGAACCAGAGTCTCACACTCTGCTCAGAAGGCCACACAAAAGTGCCTCAATAAGATAGGACTCTAAATCCCTCTCAATAATCAGATATCCCACAACAAAAGCCTCAACAGGCTAGCCATCACTAATCTTTCAAGAACCGGGTGCCAAGAGAAGCTCTAAATAAAGACAGGAGTAAATATAGTCTACCTACAGTCCCAATGGCCTCCCACACAACCGAGGAACACAATCAAGTGAAAGCAAACCCTCTGGCATCCCATACTACCGGAGCGTACACTGAACACACAGCAAACAAGGGTGGAATCCAATGCATGATATGATATGATATGATGTGTGAAATAGAACCTCTGTATGTACCTCCTCCGGTACCAATCAGGCCCAGCAGGTAGGTTCCATAGAAGTACTCAACCTGTATACCTCTACTCCACCGTATACCCTTCCCTCTGGCGCACGCAGCCCGAAGCCCCAGGCCCAGAGCGACAAGGTCCATGGATATTTCCAACCCCATACTAAAACTCAGTATCAAGATATGTCATCCGAAAGCAAGTCCGCGATCAAGATAGAGACCCAGTCTCAAGTATGCATGCCCAGACCCCGTCTAGGACTAAAGTAGTAGAAAATGCCTCAAAAACCCCTCCAAGGGTGCCCGGGCGTAACCGGGTCTAAAACTGTAGTAAATAAAGTCTAGTGCTCTGCCCTATAGAGACTAGTATCAGTAATAAAATCAAATATGGTGCTCTGCCCCGCAGATACTAGTACTAGTAATAAAATTAGTGCGAAAGCATCCAAAAATCCCCTTTTCTATCAACAATAGTACCAAAAATGGGCCCCCAGGGCCATGCAAATTTAGGAAAACTGTCAGTAGTGGCTCACAGCCAAAACTGTAGCAAAACATGCAGGGAAAAACCTTTTTCATGGATGATATGCTCGCACACAAATATAAAAGTAGCCCAACGGCTCACAACAATTCCTATCAGCCCTGCACAGGCCCAATAGCTACTCAGCAGATATAACCAGCCTAAAAGGATAATCTCTATGTCCGGGACTCGCGGACATTCCCAAATAGCCCACCATCTATGTTGCAGAGTCAATACAAGGCCACACAGGACCACAAAGGTAATATACATTACTACGCGAATACTACAAACAACGTATGAAATAGACGGACGAAAGGTGGACAAGGTCTGGGGTACCAACCTATAACAACCCATCCAAGAATGCTAATTAATGCAGTTATAGCCTATATACGTAAAGTCTAGATAGGGGAAAACCATAACCTACCTGTCATCCAATGACTAGCTGCGGGAACGGCATCGTCCAGACTCGAACAGCTCCGGGAAACTTTGAATCACATAAAACAAATACTTTCAACTGAATCCCCAAAGGCGTCTCTATGAAGCCTGACCAACCAAGGTAATGGAACAATAGCTAGAATTGACAAGGCTGCAAGAACGAGCCATAGCCAATTGATAAGGTGTTAATGACACACTCGCGACCAGCCAACTCCAAAGCATAACAATGAGGCCAATAACAATAACAAATGGCAGCTAAATCCAACAACAATACGTTAACCACATCTCCAAGGAGCGACGAGCTCTCGAGGAACTATTTCATGGCATACTTCACGTTTGTCCAATCCAATCACTATCGTATGTGATCCCAAAAAGAATCGCACAATTTCCCAATCCCTCCAGCACCTTACCATAACCAGAACACCACAACAATAACCAAACATAACAAGATAAAGGGGCTGTCCAAAGCCACAAATCCAAAATACCACTTTGGGGCACAGAAATCCATAAAACAATACTAGAACATATAATAATGAAGATGGGTCGTAGGGGAGAGATTTCATTGACAATAATATTCAATATCCCAAGATTAACAACCTGCCTCCTTGCAGGAACAACAAACATATCCAAATCCAACAAGAAACTACTACAAGTTATCGAAAAATACAACTTTTCATAACTAGAAGCTTAAAATCTTGATCCAACAAATAGATAAGTGTACGGGATCCATACCTCACAATAATAATTCCATAGCTACTGCCAAATACTCAGAAAACACCTGCTAGCTCACTGCATCAACACCCACGAAGATACGCCATGAAATCGACGGGGAAAACTATACCAAAATGACGAGCTCGCGACGTAGAGCAACTTCCGTTAAACTTCCGAATTGAAAGGATCAAAGTCCATGGATTATTTATGGACTCTCCCTCTGATTTCCTGAAGTTTTTGGGTGATTTTTATGAATTAAAACGAAGCTGGAACACCTTTTATAAAGCAAAACCGACTTAGGATGCGGGCCCCACCTTGACGTGTCTGCTTGCGCGGTCTTACAAAAATATGAATATCCCTCTATTCTGAAGTCCTATGGATGAACGGTTTAGTGCGTTGGAAATTAGACTCATAGACCTTTGATTTTGTGTATTGGGGACCCACTAAATCTTTATAGATAGGGAGAAACACTCCAAGACATTTAACCCAAATTTGAAGAGAATTCCTAAAAGGAATTTACAATAACTTTTTCCGACTTTTGTTTAGCAACTTGCTTGACTTCAAAACTTGTCATACGACCATTTTGCCATTACAATACCTCATAACACATCCTTCTCAGTATATTAGACACTATTAGTCTTACCCCAAAGGCACGGGTTACTTTAAACCTTCAAATGGGCGTGGTGTTACACGAGGCATTTCTTTAACTGAAACTTTGAGTAAGGGATTCCTTTGACCTAGAACCTTGGTTTAATTCTTTGATATTACCAAGAATATTGTCGGAAGTCAACGATTTCCAAATTTGATGCTCTAAAATGAGGAACTACCATAAAGACCAAACAAATGGCCTGGTCACCGAACTACCGGTCCCGACAAGCCATAAATGACTTGGGCAGCTACAAGTAAGCTCTAATGGTACAAGAAAGGCGAAAACGTGTAAATGATCGGAAGGGTCATTACATTATCCACTACTAAAAAGGCTTTCGTCCCCGAAAGTCAGGAAGGAAGAAAATATCAGATATTTAAGAATAGCGGATACGACGCCCTCACTACTCTATCAGACAACCCGGGTAGCCTCCACGACTGGACGGCACCCAATTGAACAGAACCAAAGAAAGGAACCAAGTGTTAATTTCTTACTAGCCAAGCTAGATTTCAACCTCCAAAGATCTGCCACCCCAAACTGAACCTCGAGAATCTTAACCGAAAATCACCTACACAACACCAAAACCAGATCACCAAGGCTATCAACACACAAAACTCGAATCCTCAATACTATGCCAAGTTTACAAGAAAATCCTTCAACCCAAAACTCCAACTCATGAGCCCGCTGATCCACAAAACCCCTTTTTTTTTTATTCTTAACTGAATCCTTTAGCACCACAAATAGGAAGTTGCATACAAGCCGAATACTCAAACCACCCTCAAAGCATCAACTGACACACCGGAGATCCATAGTTCCTGCTTATACTTTACCATGAACGAAGTCACCCACTTTATTCAAACTCGTTTTAAGCCAAGATATAGGCTACTAGCCTTTGCCATCTAAGGTAACAACCCGTAGCATATCATTGAAAATGAAATTACATGCCCTGACTGACCATCAACCAATGAACGAACACTTTTGCTAACATCAAACTTGCTAACTGAACCGTGCCAGGTCTGAATCAGCTGAAAGTGAATGAACTAGGGCAACCTGTCCAAAAGACCCAAACCAAAACCACGATACTGCAAGAAGTGTGGTAAGCCTACCACGAAGTCTGTAACCATGAGACAAGCTCCCAACTCTAGAAAACACTGCTACTACTCCGAACACTCGAACACCATTTGAATGTGAAATCGCCTTACGAATCTCACATCAGAAAGAAGTCCACCATGCCATGAATATCACGTCCAAACACCCCGAAGGCAAAGGAAAAAGGTGCTTGGGGTTCAAAGTTACCATCTAGCCATAGAAATTTTTGCATATACTTTCAACTCATTCCTTTGGCTCGAATCAACCGTTCTACTGGTTCTACAAACAAACAACCACTTCGAAGCATATATCATAATGAACTTCTCGTCCATACTAGACGAGTCTAACCAACACTAGAATCCCACATAAATAACAACTCCGGAGGAATCAATTAAACAAGATTTCAAATCCTGGGCAAACGAATGGCTATTACCAGTCTCTACGTATCATCAGAGCTCAAAATAGTCTCTCTAGTCTCAACCCACACAAGCTTACCACATAAAGCATAAACCACTGCTGAAGCTCAAACTTACGCCGCTGAGTCTGTCCAACCATGGTAGAAGAACCTCGTACTAACTAGAACACTGCTGAAATATAGAATATCTCGCCTCTTGCAGAGGTTAGCCAAGGACTAGGTGTCAAAGGCCAATAGCCGCATCCACAACTGAAGTAAAGAAGCTAAGTTGCCCGCACCCACTGCCTCCCGGCACTAGGATGCTGCAACCAAATAGAAACTACCACTACCCATTCGATATAACCTACCAAGCCATGATTCTGAACCCCAACTTTCAAAACTGTCAACTAAAGCCTTGGTCGAACCAGGATTGTGCCAATGAACCCTTAGGAACCCAAGCCAACTAGGCCTGAATATGCAAGTTGCAAACACCACAATTGCTACTGAAACAAAACCAATCGATGGAAAACCCACGGCAATGTGTAGACGGCTGAATCGAATCACCGACACACAATCCCAAAGCAACCCTTCATCGCTACCTCAGGCAACTACGAGGACACAAAAACACATACAAAGAGTATCTCCCTTCTTTTTCAACTAAAAAAAATGCTTCCTTAGCACATACTAAACCTTACAAATCTTTTCACGAATAAGAACCTGAAGACATTACCTTACTACTCATAGCTACACGTCAAATTCAATAAGGGAGGAGAAGGATGGGCCGGATGCCCAACTCACCCGAAATGCTTACAAATACAACCTAACCACGAGGTTACGATCAACACTTAGTCGGAAGTGCTTAAAGTCAAGACCCAATCACGATGCCAACATCCAGAGCTCATCAAACGAACTATGATCAAGATTCATTCCAACTGGAGCTAGGGATACAACAAAACACCCAACGGACCAGGAAGTGGAGGAGAATATGGGAACAACCCACATACCTACCAACCTCCTAAATTAATCAACAAAGAGGGTCAACTCTAGACACTCGGGAGACAAAACCAATCTATGCACACTAGCATAACCAATATCCCCCGACTGAGGCAAAATCTTAACTCCGGCCCAACCACCGGTAATACACCGAACCATCACACGGATCTCAAGCCACGCTACATAACGGCCTAGGTAACAACCATCTAGGACCGCTCAACAAGGGAAACTCAACCACAAGTCCAAAATCATAATGAAACAGGGATAACCCAACTAGAAATAAACTAACAAGAACTACCCACGAGCTACAACTTCGGGAAAACACCTCTCAAGGCTAACATACCCCCATCCACTACTAAAGAATAAACTACCAATAAAATAACATATCGGTACTACAATTCGGGTAGCCAAACAACTTAAACAAATAGCAGGTAGGTATATAAGAAAATAAATGACAGAAGAGATAGAATCGCAACGAAAGCAGGACTATCACAAGTCGAAGGTAGCAAAAGCCTAACCTGGAGCAACGATATCAGGAACCTCTACCTCTGGCCCACCAAGAGTAGTATCAAGCTGATGGGATATAACTCTGGACTGAGTAGTCAAAACTGAAGGCCCAACCGGCCCTCGCTGGGGACAAGCTCTATAAAGGTGACCAATCTCTCCACAATGATAAAAACCAGGCTGTCCGGGATACACAATCATGGGGCAATTCCTAGAAAAGTGCCCATGCTCACCACACCAAAAATAGCCTATACCATATGAAGTCTGATGGGAAAATCTTACCTTGTACTCCAATACCGACAGACAACCTTGCTGAAGAACTAGAAGCTCAACTATAACTGAAGCACCACTCACAGAACCAGGTATTGAAACACTCACCGGAGGGCTCAGAGTCCTAGCCACGGTGTCCTGAAGCACTAAGGTCGCTATAAATCCAATCAGAGGTTGGGTTGACCCCAAACCTCCTATTTAGTGTGGTAAAGCCTCACTCTAGAGTCCTAGTGCTGATAGAAGCACTGAAGCAACAGGAACAGAAGCCTCGGCACCAACCGCTATTGCACTCGTATGAGGCATCTCAGAATAAATGACCAATCGAAGTTTCAAAGTCAATAGAGCCAGGAACGCAGGATGAGGAGCCAAGAAGATGAAATATTTCCTAACAATGCCCTGTAGCCTCCCGCAGATAGGATACGGACGTTATCGTACCAATCCACGAGACTCTACTTAGACACTTGCTTCTGTACCATAACACCGGTGAAACTAGCGCTCTGATACCAAGCTGTCATGACCCGATTTCTCAAGTCATGATGGCACCTACCATCCCCAGTAGGCAAACCAATTTCCGTAGCCCAGAATGGTTACTATGGGCTACTACCTAACCAAAACTCACCAGCAAGCAGAAATAAGCAAAAGCAAAACTCGAATATAAATACATAAAGGAAACTACACCAACGCCAAGACTTGGTATCAATAGTACAGAAGCTTCTAATAGGATACAAGTGCTAGTAGTAACAAAATACAACATAAATTGCCTCCGAAAGTACAAGGAGAAACAGTACAACAGATGAGATGTAGACAAGCCCCGACCGTCAGGCGCTCACCCTAGTCTCAAAGATCCAAAAGCTGCACTAGTCTCCAATGTGATCAACGGCGAAAGCTCAGCTAATATCTGCACAAAAAAGTACAGAAGTGTAGTATGAGCACCGAAACCACGGGTACTCAGTAGGTATCATAGGCCGACTGAGCGCATATAAGATATAAAAGCAGTAAGTAACAGATAGCAAGAAAGCAGTCACTGAGGCAATAAACAAGGCACAAGGAGCTAGCACAGATCATCCATAACCAAGAGCTTCAAGTAACACATGCTAGCACAGAGATACAATTACTTAGAATCACAGGTGAAGGAAAGAAGAACACACCTGGAGTCCTTGCACAATAATATAAGTAAGTAGAGAGAGAGTTGAGAAAATGGTGGTATACCGGTATCCTCAAGTGGAAGGAAAAGACGGAGAGCAGTCTAACATACTCAAAATAGAATCTACCAGTATAAGGAAATCATAATACCAATCCAATCATATGATATCATAACCAGGGAATCACCTCACAAGTACAACCCAAGGATGAAATAACTAGGCCATAATAACCGAGAGATACCACTCAACTTCCCACAAGAATAGAACCAAAGTCTCACACTCTGCTCAGAAGGCCACACAAAAGTGCCGCAATAAGATAGGACTCTAAAGCCCTCTCAATAATAAGATATCCCACAACCAAAGCCTCAACAGGCTAGCCATCACTAATCTTTCAAGAACCGGGTGCCAAGAGAAGCTCTAAATAAATACAGGAGTAAATATAGTCTACCTACAATCCCAACGGTCATCCACACAACCGAGGAACACAATCAAGTGAAAGCAAACCCTCCGGCATCCCATACTACCGGAGCGTACACTGAACACACAGCAAACAAGGGTGGAATCCAATGCATGATATGATATGATATGATGTATGAAATAGAACCTCTGTATGTACCTCCTCCGGTGCCAATAAGGCCCAGCAGGAAGGTTCCATGGAAGGACTCAACCTGTATACCTCTAATCCACCGTATACCCTTCCCTCCGGCGGACGCAGCCCGAAGCCCCAGGCCCAGAGCGGCAAGGTCCATAGATGTCCCCGACCCCATACTAAAACTCAGTATCAAGATATGTCATCCGGAAGCAAGTCCGGGATCAAGATAGAGACCCAGTACCAAGTATGCATGCCTAGAGCCCATCCAGGACTAAAGTAATAGAAAATGCCTCAAACCCTCCAAGGGTGACCGAGCGTGACTGGGTCTAAAAATGTAGTAAATAAAGACTAGTGCTCCACCCTGCAGAGACTAGTATCAGTAATAAAATCTATTCTAGTGCTCTGCCCCGCAGATACTAGTACCAGTAATAAAATCAGTGCGAAAACATCCAAAAATCCCCTTTTCTATCAACAACAGTACCAAAAATGGTCCCCCAGGGCCATGCAAATTTAGGAAAACTGTCAGTAGTGGCTCACAACCAAAACTGTAGTAAAACATGCAGGGGAAAACCTTTTTCATGGATTATATGCTCGCACACAAATATAAAAGTATCCCAAAGGGTCACAACAATTCCTATCAACCCTGCACAGGCCCAATAGCTACTCAGCAGACATAACCATCCTAAAAGGATAATCTCTATGTCCGGTACTCGCGAACATTCCCAAATAGCCCACCATCTATGTTCCAGAGTCAATACAAGGCCACACAGGACCACAAAGGTAATATACAGTACTACGCGAATACTACAAACAACGTATGAAATAAACGGACGAATGGCGAACAAGGTCTGGGGTACCAACCTATAACAACCTATCCAAGGATGCAAATTAATGCAGTTATAGCCTATATACGCAGAGTCTAGATAGGGGAAAACCATAACCTACCTGTCATCCTTTGACTAGCTGCGGGAACGGCATCGTCCAGACTCGAACAACTCCAGGAAACTTTGAATCACATAAAACAAATACTTTCAACTGAATCCCCAAAGGCGTCTCTATGAAGCCTGACCAACCAAGGTAATGGAACAATTGCTAGAATCGACAAGGCTGCAAGAACGAGCCATAGCCAATTGATAAGGTGTTAATGTCACACTCGCGACCAGACAAATCCGAAGAGTAAAAATTAGGCCAATAACAATAACAAATGGCAGCTAAATCCAACAAAAATACGTTAACCACATCTCCAAGGAGCGACGAGCTCCTGAGGAACTATTTCAAGGCATACTTCACGTTTGTCCAATCCAATCACTATCGTATGTGATCCCAAAAAGAATCGCACAATTTCCCAATCCCTCCAGCACCTTACCATAACCAGAACACCACAACAATAACCAAACATAACAAGATAAAGGGGCTGTCCAAAGCCAAAAATCCAAAATACCACTTCGGGGCTCAGAAATCCATAAAACAATACTAGAACATATAATAACGAAGGAGGGTCATAGGGGAGAGATTTCCTTGACAAAAATATTCAATATCACAAGATTAACAACCTGCCTCCTTGCAGGAACAACAAACATATCCAAATCCAACAAGAAACTACTACAAGTTATCGAAAAATACAACTTTTCATAACTAGAAGCTTAAAATCTTGATCCAACAAATAGATAAGTGTACGGGATCCATACCTCACAATAATAACTCCATAGCTACTGCCAAATACTCAGAAAACACCTGCTAGCTCGCTGCATCAACACCCACGAAGATACGCCATGAAATTGACGGGGAAAACTATACCAAAATGACGGGCTCGCGACGTAGAGCAACTTCCGTTAAACTTCCGAATTGAAAGGATCAAAGTCCATGGATTATTTATGGACTCTCCCTCTGATTTCCTGAAGTTTTTGGGTGATTTTTATGAATTAAAACGAAGCTGGAACACCTTTTATAAAGCAAAACCGACTTAGGATGCGGGCACCACCTTGATGTGTCTTCTTGCGCGGTCTTATGAAAATGTGCATATCTCTCTATTCTGAAGTCGTATGGATGAACGGTTTAGTGTATTGGAAACTAGACTGGTAGACCTTCGATTTGGTATATTGGGGACCCACTAACTCTTTATAGACAGGGAGAAACACTCCAATACATTTAACCCAAATTTGAAGAGAATTCCTAAAAGGAATTTACAATAACTTCAAAACTTATCATACGACCATTTTGCCATTACAATACCTCATAACACATCCTTCTTAGTATATAAGACACTATTAGTCTTACCCCAAAGGCACGGGTTACTTTAAACCTTCAAACGGGCGAGGTGTTTCACGAGGCATTTCTTTAACTCGAACTTTTGAGTAAGGGATTCCTTTGACATAGAACCTTGGTTTAATTCTTTGATATTACCAAGAATATGGTCGTAAGTCAACGATTTCCAATGTTGAAGCTCTAAAATGAGAAACTTCCATAAACACCAAACAAATAGCCCGGGCATCGAACTACCGGTCACGACAAGCCATAAATGACTTGGGCCGCTACAAGTAAGCTCTAATGGTATAAGAAAGGCGAAAACGTGTAAATGACCGGAAGGGTCATTACACGAAATCTTCCCTCTTTGCCTTTAATTACATCAGAAAATGACTTGTAAACTTTATTATGACCGTCCCTCATTGGTTGTCTCCGGATTCCATTATCAAGAAGTGTATCCACGGCTTCTTGTACAATTTCTCCTGACACATTAGTAATTCTCCCGGCGTAGTAGATCTACTTGTTATTAATAGATCGGTAAGGGTATTGTTCCGATAGATAACTCTTCTATAGAGTTCATTAATAGACGATCTCATTAGTTTACCCCAATCTATCTGAATGATCAGTCTCAACTCAGGGGGAAGAACTAGTAATAGACATAAAATCATCCATTCTGGCTCTATATTTGTTCAAATAAAATGCTTAGCAAATTCCACGTGTCTAACCAAAAAGTCCTTTCTTCTTCCAACCTTTCGATCTTCCCATTCATTCCCTGTGTGCCCTTCTTCCCCCAATTCTTCCCATTCTACCAACGAATTCTCTATAATAATTCATAAATCTAGATCGGCTAATTGTTTTTGGAGAGCACCTGCGCCAGTAGAGATTTCTCGATTGCAAAATGTATCGAAACCCTGGGTAGTAAAAAAAAGTGGGTGCTGTATTTCAAAGATTGGATTTCATATTCGAATAAACCTCGTAATCGTAAGAAAGTGGTATTTTTAGTTATGGGCCTTGAAAAGAAAAATTGGGATATGATTCTATAGGATCTCCCCCCCTTAAAAATCGGACGTGAAAGTTTCCTTTCATCCAGCTCAAGTAGGTACACCAAATAAGGAAAGGAGTTCTCATTTTCAAACTCTAGAAAATCCCAAAATAAAAAGGTGTACTCCTTACTCAAGTTCCCAGTGAAGACGAAACAAGATTTCAATGATTTTGTCTTCTATTAATTCTTTATTCAAATTCAATTCCAACAAATAAAATAGAAAATTCTTGAGTAGTCTGCTTCCCTTTGAATGATAAATCCCTTAATTCTTAATAATTAAAGGAATACCTTGGAACCCATAAGGGATATAGTTGTCTATATATTGTTCCATTCGATCTTTTAGGTCCCGACTTCACCTCGATGTTTAGGCCACCACGCTCTTAAAGTCTATACGCGATAGACAGACACCTGGAACCATGACATATTTGCTTACTTGAATATAATTTCTTTCCACGAAAAGAAAGGAAATGGTTCATTCCACAAAATAAAAAGATTTTTTACGAGGTACAAATAGAAATTCCTCTTTATTTGATTTATTACGAAATCGATCATAGATCAATTCCCTTTTTATTTGGGAGTATTGACTACACCCAAATTCTGAGCTTCATGTTACTCTTTCCAAGTGACATGTTAGGTCCAGGGCATCCCAATTGGATTGACTGGGATGACAGTTTCTCCTTTTGAGTCTGTAAAATTAGAATTTCGATCAAATTACACATCGCAGTATACTAGGCCTTCTAATTCTTTAAGAGGTTTATCTAAAAGATTTGCAATATAACTAGGAAGACGTTTTAAATACCACACATGGGTTACTGGGCATGCGAGTTTGATATAGCCCATTTGATACCTTCGTATACGAGAATCAACAAATTCGACTCCGCATTGTTCACAAAATTTTGGGTCTTCTTTTTCATCTCCGCTTACTCGATAATTTCCACAAGCACAAATTACAGTTTTTATAAGACCAAAAATTCTTTCACAAAATAATCCATCTTTTTCCAGTTTATTAGTTTTGTAATGAAAAGTATAGGGTTTTGTTACCTCTCCAACTATCTCTCCATTAGGCAGGATTTTTGTGGCCCAAGCACTTATTTGTTGAGGAGAAACTGATCCAATTCGGAGTTGTTGATGTTTATATCGATCATAGAAGAAATATTATTATTCATTTCGGTTAAGCTTCCTTCCTATTAATCTGGAAGTTCTTCTCAGATACAAGGAAATGATTCAATTCCAGAGCTAAAGATTGTAGTTCTCGAACGAGCAATCGAAAAGATTCTGGAGCATCTTCAGGATTAGGTATTGTTCCCTCAATGATCGTAGTACCAAGTACTTCCTGGCGAGCTCTAATATGATCCGATTTATAAGTAAGCATCTCTTGTATAATATGAGCAACCCCAAACCCTTCTAGAGCCCAAACCTCCATTTCTCCTACCCGCTGTCCCTCTTGTTTGGCTCTTTCTCTAAGGAGTTGTTGTGTAACAAGCGCATAATGTCCACTGGAACGCCCATGGATTTTATCATCAACTTGATGAATTAATTTCAAGATATAAGGCTTTCCTATTATAACGGGTTGTTCAAAAGGATTCCCCATCCTTCCATCAAATATTCTGCTTTTTCCTGGATATTTGGGTTCAAATACCCATGGATTCGCTGTTTGCTAACTGGCTTCATATAATTCAGAAAATACTAGTTTTCTCGAATCTTCTTGTTCATATCTCTCATCAAAAGGTGCTATTCGATAATGTCTGTCTAGCAGACTCCCTGCTAACCCTAGTCAACATTCAAATATCTGTCCTACATTCATTCGTGAAGGTAATCCTAATGGGTTAAAGACCATATCAACGGATCTTCCATCTTGTAAATAAGGCATATCTTGTCTAGGCAAAAATTTGGAAATGATACTTTTATTTCCGTGTCTTTCAGCTACTTTATCACCTACTTTGATTTCACGTTTCTGTGAAATATATACACGAATCATTTCAGGATTATAACTAGAACCACCCCTTTTCTGGATCTACCTCACATCAATAACCCGACCCCTACCACCTATAGGTAATTTTAGACAAGTTTCTTTTGAAGTAGATACCTGAATGCCAAGTATAGCTCGTAACAATCTCTCTTCCGGGGCATACGGCGATTCTTTCATGACCTGGGGTGTTAATTTACCTACTAAAATATCACCCGTCTCTACCCAAGATCCCAGTATCACAATTCCATTTTTGTCTAAATTGCGGAGTAAATAAGCTTCTAAATGCGGTATTTCATTAGTTACTTTTTTAGGGCCTTGGCTTGTCACATGAGTCTGAATTTCATATTTACGTATGTGAAAAGAAGAATAAACATCTTCATATACCAAACGCTCGCTAATAAGTACTGCATCTTCAGAATTGTAACCCTTCCATGGCATCTAAGCTACTAATATGTTTTTCTCCAAAGCAAGTTCGCCACCAACTGTAGCAGCACTATCCGCTAAAATTTGTCCCTTTTTAATGCATTTACCCCTAGGTACCCGGAGTCTTTGATGCATACAAGTATTTTTATTGGAACGTTGATATATAACTAATGGAATGCTTAGAATATCTCCATTACCTGAAAAAAGAATCTTGTTAGTATTGGTATAAACGACCCTTCCCTCGCATTCGGCTATAGCAAGAGCTCTAGAGCTGCTTGTCGTTCCAATCCAATTCCAACAATGCATTTCTCGGAGAGAGAAAGAGGAACTGCTTGACGTTGCATATTAGAACTCATTAAAGCTCGATTCACATCATTATGTTCAATAAAAGGAATGAGGGAAGCTCCAATAGAAAAATATTGAAAAGGAAAAATACTTCGAAGATGAACCTTTTCCCATGCAATAGTCAAGAATTCTTGCCGGTATCGAGCTGGAACAACCTGTTCTTCCTAAATATCTCGATTTAAGGCTAAAGAATTTCCTGCCTCTACCATATAGTATTCATCTCTACCTGGTGATAAATAAAGCATCCGTACCCCGGTTGACCTCTCAGAAATTTCATAAAAAGGGCTTTCTAGAGATCCCCAATGACCAATCCTTGCATGAATTCCTAAGGATCCAATAGTCCAACATTGATTGCTTCATATGTGTCAATTGGGAAAATACGTCCATAGTGACTAGGATGGATATCTCGTATCCGAAAAGTAGCAGTGCGACCTGTCAGTCCTTCAGGGCCCAAATAACTTAATTTTCTCCCATGAACTATTTGTGTCAATGGGTTAGTTCGATCCAAAACATGAGATAATTGGTGTAAACCGAAAAAGGATTCATAAATAGTTGTTAATGGAGTTGAGGTTACCAAATTCTGAGGTGTCGGTATCAATTTATGCCAAATTGCTCCATATATAGTCTCCTGAACCATATTTTCTAAACGAACCAGAGCCAATCCGAATTGATCTTGTAAAAGATCTGCTACAGAACGAATACGTTTATTTTCAAATGATTCATATCGTCAAGTGCACCCATTCCAAATTTCAGCCCAATCAAATGATCGGCGGCCACCAATATATCTCGTGGTAACAAAAATGTATTGTTCTGGGGTATATCAAGGTTCAGTCTTCGGTTCATATTTTGTCGACCAATCCTTCCTAATTCACATCTTTGTTGAAAGAATTTCTTTTGTCATTCCTTACATAAGGATTCAAAAAATACCAGATCGCCACCTACACAAGCAAATTGTTGATAAAACTCCAACATGGCATTTTCTTGTGACCCAATTTTTTCTCTCCTTATCACTCAGAAAAGAAACAAAAAATCAAGATAGCAAACATTCTCTAGAATTTCTCTTAGATTCAAACCCATAGCTGATGATAGAACTAGAATAGATATTTTTTGTTTCCTACTTACACGATGTCACGACCCGATTTCTCGGTCATGATGGCACCTACAACCTCCGGTAAGTGAACCAATCCCTGTAGCCCAGAACAGCTAGTAATGGGCTACTATCTAACAAATAAGAGAACAAGATGAATAAAATAGATAATATGAATGTAAATATACACAAATACGGAAAACTAAACCAAACCCCAAGACCTGGTATCATAGTACAGAGCCAAATTACATACATGGAGTGAAAACTATCCAAAAGAATATATACAGATGTCTCTGAATGGTAATAGAGTACATAAAGCAGAAGATAAACTAAAGCTAAGCTCCGATCGCCAAGAGCTCACCCTCAGCCTGAAGTAGTCCCCAACAGATCTCCAAGCACGAATCACAATGATCTAACGGCGATAGCCCACGCTAGGATCTGCACCCAAAGATGCAGGGGGTAGGTGTGAGCACCAAATGCGAAGCATAAGGTACCCAGTAGGTATCATAGGCCGACTGGGCACATATAAGATAAAAGAGCAGTAATAGACAGAATAGAAGCAATCAGTCACAGAAATCAACGAAAGGTACACAGGAACTAGCCCAGAGGGAATTCAACAGAACCACATATGAGGCTAGTAAGCAGCATATACACACCATAGACACAGGTGAAAAGAAGAACAACGCACCTGGGGTCCTTGCAATAACAGTGTATATAAAATAAGTTTACGAAATGGACGGTATACCGGTAACCTCAAGTGTAAGAAGAAGAGAGAAAGAGTAATAATAGGCATGCTCAAGACATGAATCAACCCAACTAATCATTACAATCTCAAATCCAGAAACTAACAGTCTAGCAGTAACCAATCTCATACTCA